>BRDA01001994.1:15224-30496 GCA_036984385.1 Crenuchus spilurus
TTTGTTGAGCTCGTCTGGGAGTGAGGCACGGTTGGTAGGGGGTGTAATGGTGGAAGGTTTGAAGTTGGTAAGTGAGCGTAATCCGCTCCACATACGCCGGGGGTCAGAGGAGTTACTCTGCAAAACGTACCACTGCCTTTATCCAACGTGAGTAAATCACAGTACAGTATACAGTTAGAGTTGTCATCAGCCAGTTTTCTCTACTACAGTAGACAAATAATATACAGGGGTACCCCTACTTACAAGCATCCCCACTAACGAGTATTCCAGGTAACGAGTTGAGATCTCAGAATATTTTTGTTCAAGTATGCCAACCGCTAGGGGTGCGGCGGTTGTAGCATCCCCTAGATGCTAGCGTAGAAGAAAAGGTCAGTCATTACTAGGGCTGCACCTAACGATCATTTTTTTTATCGATTAATCTAACAATATTTTTTTTTCTTTTTTCGATTAATCGATTATTCTATTTGTTGCCTTGTTGTCTGCACTTAATAATGTACCCAAAAATATTAAAAAAGAGAAATCCTCTTAATATTTCTATATTTTCTTTAATCTTCACATAACCTGCAAAACAAAATCCTGTGTTAAAATGTACCTTCTC
Organism: Crenuchus spilurus; assembly: GCA_036984385.1. Taxonomy (NCBI): domain Eukaryota; kingdom Metazoa; phylum Chordata; class Actinopteri; order Characiformes; family Crenuchidae; genus Crenuchus; species Crenuchus spilurus. The sequence goes on from BRDA01001994.1 coordinate 15,823, forward strand.
TGTACAGTCAAACATAAAATCTCTCATGAAATTAAAGCAAGATTTTTAACAATGCAAAAAATGTTCAACTTGAACAACAAACAGAAGTAACTAACACACACCGTAGCACCTACACACAATCTCTCTTCCCCTCTAGTGTATGGGTCTACATGTCTCCTGTGTTGGGGTGACTGTAAGAACATTTAGGCATTACAGTGTTACATTATTAGAGTTAAATTAACACTGGGAGTGTTACACGCTCAGTCTTAATTTAACTCTAATAGTGTTGATTTAACACTGGCAGATTTACTGTGTAAGCACACTTGATGTGTTTATAACTCGGCTCTGGGTCAGAGAACATTAAAATAGTGTACAATATCTTTTTTCCGAAAAGATGCAAATCACTGAATTTAGACCAATAACACGAGATGATGTTAGGAGCTGTAGCAGAATCTCTGTTGTGTATTTTGTTTTAACAACGTTCTAATAATATGGATTTATTTAGGACTTCTGTTTGTTAAATACAACACAACTAGTGCTTTGTGGGATGTTCTGTTTTCTGTGAACGTAATGACAATAAAAATAGTTATTTAAATACAGAAACAACAGAAACAGCGAGTACGATGTGCTCTGCACTGCTGTGTGATGCGGGTGCACGCGAAGGGGAGTCGGATTCTGGCGGTGCTATTTTTTGAGCGGGTTCAATTTCAGACGATGGAGATTTGCGTTTTAGTCAGCGCTCCATGTTTACGTGCCACAAGTTCTTATTAGTGACTGTGTTGGTTCTGAAAGTTGAGAGAAACGCCTCTAAAGCAGAAGGTTCTCGTAGCTCTGTAGACAGAGGAAGAATGAGCGCGCTTAGTGCAGCGTCCAGTACGGAAGCCCGACCATCCGCCCGTCTCACAATCCAAACCGAGCTAATGTTTCGCTGAACGTTTTCGCTGTAATTATTTGCGGGAGTTTCCCGCATTATTAAGGCTAAAATTGCGGAAATCAAATAAATAGTCCGCAATCCCGCACTGAAATTCAGGCCCTGATAGCAGTAAAGGTGACTACTTTATAGTGACTACTACTAACGTGCACGTTAGCAACACATGCTAATATTTTTAATATATAATGCTAGGATGGAGAGAACAAATAAACAGAACTTAAGGTGGTGTCTCGCTGCCGTCTTGACGAAGCGCTGCGGGATGCTTGCACTTCAGGTGCTCGTGCATAGCGGTCGTGCTGCTGTGATAAGCCATCTCCATTTGGCAAAGCTTACATAGCACCACATTGTTCGGTCTCTGTCCAAAGTACTCCCAAACTTAAGATGCCCGTGTGCAAGTTTTTTTTTGCCACAGCCTGCTCCCCGGAGAAATCCATGTTTTTAGTGGGTGTGGCCATCTTGGAAACGCATCGATGCGCATTTTTGCAAATCGACATATTTTTGAAGTCGATTACGTCGATTATGTCGACGCGTCGCCCCACCACTAATCCTACAGCAAGATAGTGACACTAAACATAAGTCTAAGCTCTGCCAGAACAACCTCTGGAAAAAAGAGCAAGATGGTCAGCTTGAAAACATAGAGTGGAGCACAGTCTCCAGACTCTCCAGAAGTGAAAAGCAAAGCAAACCAACATTGTGCCATACAAGTGCCAACATTTACAGTATGTGATGTTCTGTAGCACATTTGTGAGGAACTGTCTGAAGAATGTTTGATGTCTATTGTAGAAAGAATGACACAAGTGTGTTCAGCTGTTATATCTGACAAAGATGCCACTTTGTGTCCAATTTTCTCCCTTTCTCAATGTGGTAGTTGCCAATTAACCCAACCAATTAGTGGCTCTCCATCACTTTGTATTGTCTCTGACTCTAGGAGGGTGAAGTCATGCACACGCCTCCTCCACTGCGTATGATACAGCCACCGCCTCTTTTTGAAATACTGCTTGATACACCGTCACTGGGAAACCAGCGCGCTGGGAGGAAAGTGCAGGGTCTCGAATTTTAGTTTAGTTTTGAATGGACCAATCAGTAGATGCCAGAGCCAGCGGACATTGCAATGTGTGAGTGATAGGGAGAGAGAGAGCGCCATCTACTAACCCTGAGAGCACTGCCAATTTTTGCTTTTTGTGGGCCCCGGCTGTTGATGGCAAACAGCATGACCTGGATTCAAACTCGCGATCCTCTGTTCATAGTGTCAGCACCTTAGCCTGCTGAGCCATTCAGGGCCCTGTGTACAACGTTTTAATACATTTTGGTCTATAAATTGAATCCATGAGTTCTTATTTAACTAATTTTCTTTCATTTCAGAGTGCAATGAGACGTTAAACGAGGCTAAGTGATGAAATACATAGACATAACTTCTGTGTTAACTATTATTATAATACATTTTCCAACGTTGACCTTTCTAAACATCTGTATTTGTTGTCAGACGGTCAGCTGCTTGTGTTATTACTCTGTGACTGTACCTGCTCTTCTACAAATCCAGCTTTTAATGGCTAGTTCTGTTGATAGCCTAAATAAAAGTAAAAACAAAGTAACTCGCAGCTACTGCTGTTGTGAATTTATCATCATTGTTGTATGTCATATCCGAAGAATAATTTACAAGCTAAACACGCCACTGATACCATATTATCAGTAAGGGTTAGGACTGGAGGAGCCTTCAGTAGGACACTGGACTGTGCTCATGGAGAACTATAGAAAAATCAATGAGAAGAAAGCAACATCTGTGGAAAATGACCTCCAGTATAACAACAAGACACAAGCTGTGTGAGAGCAAGAGAGCTACAGATACTGCTTCTGTCATTAGACAATGGTAATGAGTGTTAGAAACTCATATTCAGACTAGAGCATCTCTAAAATCATCTAAAAATAAAAATGTGAAAAATGTCATTTGTGTTCATAATTTAATTCAAAAAGGTAGACTGGCAGATATTTTATATTCACTACATGTAAAGTGACATATTTCAAGCCTTGTTGATACTATTTGAAAAATTTACTTATATTTAAATTTAATGCAATTTTCTATTTATTTGACTTTCTGGGTTTCTGATTGTCATGAGTTATAAGTCATATTGATCAACCTTGAAATCAAAAAGGCTTGAAATGATGTGTAATGATAACCTGAACATGAATAATGTTTTGAATTAAATGAAATATAATGTTACTGAGTTACTGAAAGTAATAATTGCATAGTATTAGCTCAGCATTTAATGGAAAATGTCTCTTTAAAGTTACATTTAAGCAAAAATAAGACAAATGTGATTAACCTAATGATTCAGGAATGTGCTGACTCATATTTAAGTGTTTAATCGTTTGACTCCCAAGTGGCCAAAATTTAGTACAAACACTGGAGAGATGTCTGTGATCACACTTAAAACCAATCAACTCAGATAGAAAAAGGAAAAAAATGCAGAGCACTTAGACCAGAATTGAATAATTAACAATACACAAATCTTAAAGTCAGTCAAAAACCAATGGGAGGTAATTTGCCAATATAAATATTTAATTGCCGTTCATGTGATTTGAGTGAGAGCGGGCACAGGTGTGCTGGCCAGGTACCTTTCTTTCTTTATGAATATTAAAAGGCTTGTGACTGCCCCATTCTCTGACATTCAGTAATGTGGATAAATGGGGCTCTGTGGTGGATTCAGTGCTATAGAGAAAAGAAAAGGGAAATTCACCCCCATCCCTCATATTACAGTTAATCCTGTAGCACTCCTCTCCAGAGTCCTGGCCCACTTTAACAGCCGTTATCTCATTGATTACAGTGACACTGAGACTTAAGCCTAAGGATGTAAACATGCCACATGTTCATGTTTGCATGCAGTCATACCTCATTGCCATTTACGCTAGAAATCGTCTGTATAAAGGGACATTTAGACAAGGACTTCTTCAGTATACTTCATAGGGCATAGCTGCAAAGCCATTATTTAACAGGAGTGTTTAAAGGAATAGGTTGACATTTTTAGCATTTGGGCTAAGATCACCTTCAATTACAAGGCACCTGACTCCCAACTGCACAAATGTGCAGTGATGCATTGCCTTAAGCAGCCAACAGCCATGTTCTGTCTTAATAGTTCACTCACAGATAAAGATAAAGCAAATGTTATGGATTATCACAAGATCTGAGATACAGTACCAGTAGATGTCCAGTCAAAAGTCTGGACACGCCTGGACATTCAATGATTTTTCATGATTTAAAAATGTCCCGGGGTCTTGTTCACGAGTGAGGGTAAAAGGGAGGGGGAGATCGACAGATGGATCGGTTCAGCATCCACAGTGATGCGGGTTCTGTGACGGTCTGTCTTGGTGAAGAGAGAGTTGAGTCAGAAGGCAAAGCTCTCTGTTTACCTGTCAGTTTACTTTCCAACCCTCACCTGGTCATGAGTTTTGGGTAATGACTGAAAGAATGAGATCGTGAATACAGGCGGCTGAAATGAGCTTTCTTTGTAAGGTGTCTGGGCTCTCTCTTAGAGATAGCGTGCAGAGTTCAGACATCCGAGAAGGACTCGGAGTAGAGCCGCTGCTCCTCCATGTCGAGAGGAACCAGTTGATTTGGTTCAGGCAACTGGTAAGGATCACACAAGTAGTTCTACAAAAGAATGGATAAAGAACAGTTACCAGAAACATTTAGTTGCAATTACTGCTGCAAAGGGGGGGGGGGGGGTCACACCAGATACTGACAGCAAAGGTTCACATCATTTTGCCTCTCACAAATATGTCATATTGGATAATTTTCCTCAATAAATGAGCAAGTATAATATTTGTGTCTCATTTGTTTTACTGGGTTCTCTTTATTTACTTTCAGGACTTGTGTGTGTGATGATGTTTTAGCTCATACTGTACTTATGCAGAATATAAAAAATTCTAAAGAGTTTCATCACCGTGTGTGTGTGTGTGTGTGTGTGTGTGTGTGTGTGTGTGTGTGTGTGTGTTATGTATGTATGTATGTATGTGTCTCATGTATGAAAGTAAATATATGAGTATGTCTGAGAGTGTATGCACAATCCTCATTTCTAGAAACGTTGGGACACTTTCCAAAAATGCAATCTATAATTTTTTAATTCACTTGATACTTTTATTTAACAGAAGAAATAACAAATTATTTCAGTGTTTTCAGTAACATCGATGACTGCAACACAAAAATGAAACATTTTCAAAAATGTAAAAGTTTGGGCACCCCTGTTAATTTTCATGATTTTCCTTTATAAATCATTGGTTGTTTGGATCAGCAATTTCAGTTAAATATATAGCAGACGAACTCAATGATATTTGAGAAGTGAAATGAAGTTTATAGGATTTACAAAAAGTGCATTAATACTGATTTGATTGATTTGAATACCTTTAGCACTAATTATTGGAACACAAAATTTGTTTTGTAACCTCATTGACCCTTGACCTACATACACAGGTGAATCCAATTATGAGAAAGGGTTAAGGTGGCCATTTGCAAGTTTTTCTCCTCTTTGCATCTTCTCTGAAGAGTGGCAACATGGGAGCCTCAAAACAACTCTCAAATGACCTGAAAACAAAAATTTGTTTAGGAAGGATACAAAAAGCTATCTCGGAGATTTCAGCTGTCAGTTTCCACTGTGAAGAACATAGTGAGGAAATGGAAGACCACAAGCACAGTTCGGGTTAGGGTCAGAAGTGACAGGCCCAGAAAAATTTCAGATAGGCAGAGGCGAAGGTTGGTGAGAACAGTCATAGTCAACCCACGGACCAGCTTCAAAGACCTACAACATCATCTTGCTGGAGATGGTGTCATTGTGCATCGTTCAACCCTTCAGTGCACTTTGCACAAGGAGAGGCTGCGCACACGCAGTCGCTTGAGGTATGCTAAAGCACATTTGGACAAGCCAGCTTCATTTTGGAATAAGGTGCTGTGGACTGATGAATCTAAAACTGAGTTATTTTAACATAACAAGAGGCAGTATGCATGGCAGGAAAAAAACACAGCATTCCAAGACAAACATTTGCTATCTACAGTCAAATTTGCTGATGGTTCCATCATGCTGTGGGGCTGTGTGGCCAGTGCAGGTACTGGGAATCTTGTTAAAGTTGAGGGTCGCATGGATTCCAGTCAATATCAGCTGATTCTTGAGAACAATGTTCAAAAATCAGTGACAAAGTTGAAGTTGCACTGGAGCTGGATGCTTCAACAAGACAACACACTGGAGATTTAACCTCCCCTGAGGAATGTCTTCACAGAGACTCTATCTCTCCCCTTCCCTCGCTAACCTAAACAAAGTTGGACTTTGTGGACTTTCTGGAGTAATTCAAGGTTGTCTCTATGGCGACTCTGTGGCCTCGCTGCCATCTGAGGACTTGAACACAGACTGACTTGCTGCAGGCAGTGTGCTGGTCCGGCTGCCCCCCCCCCCCATCCTCTCCTGAACTGAACCAAACGTCTTCATCAGCTTATGTCTTGTTCTTACATGTGCTATGCAAAGAGTTTTTTTTCACATGTATCACATGTTTTTTTTCTCTTTTTCCCCATATTCCTCATGTATGTTTTCCTTATTTTCTGTATTAAGGTTGGCGCTGCACAAGCGGCTGCCCTGCCAGCAGTGCTGGGACCTGAATTTCCCGCAAGGGATTAATAAAGTATATATCTATCTATCTATCTATCTATCTACACTGCAAAAAATAAAATCTTAACAAGCAAGAAAATCTTGAAAATCAACAATAGGTCTTGTTTTTTTCATCTAAGAATAACTGACTTGTATGTGTTAGATAAATACTCTAGTTTTTAGAAACTTTGTCTAGGATTATCTTATTAAGATTAGTTTTCTAGTTTTAAGGATTTTCTAAAATAAAATAAGAAATTTATTTTCTATTACTGAAAGTTTTCGGTTTCAAACAAGAATTTCAAGACAACCTTACTTAATTTAAGAATACATTGTTCTAAAAACTAGACATGACTAGAAATACAAGATTTAATATATTTTCAAATAAAACTCATGACAGTTTATGTGACAAAGGATTTTATTGGGATTATTTTGTTTGCAATTGTGGCAGAGTGCAGTTTCTACTGTGCTGGTCAAAAATTTTTATATCATGAAAAAGTTTATTTATTTCAGTATTTTCATTCAAAATGTGAAACTTGTATATTATATTTATTCATTATACACAGACTAATATATTTCAAATGTTTATTTCTTTTAATTTTGATGATTATAACAGACAACTAATGAAAATCACAAATTCAGTGTCTCCGATAATTAGAATATTATGAAAAGGTTTAATATTGAAGACACCTGGTGCCACACTCTAATCAGCTAATTAGCTCAAAACAGCTGGGCTTTTGGTCTCTGAGTCTAGTTCTCTAGTCTACACAATCAGGGGGAAGACTGCTGACTTGACAGTTGTCCAAAAGATGTCCATTGACACCTTGACGTATTGAGTGTAAAGTGCATTAAATGATTCTATTTTTAAGATTTTTTTTCTTGTTTCAAGAAATATTAAGACAATTTTGCTTGATTTAAGTATTTTTTTCTTATTTTTTAACACATATGTTTTATAGTGCATTGAGTTTAGTGCATTAAAGCCAGGTTATGGCCTGGTGGTAAGTCTCTGGTCTCGTAACCCAAAGGTTGCCAGTTCGATCCCAGGTCAGGTCATGACCAAAGTGCTACTGAGCAAGGCACCTAAGCATCAATTGTAAATTGCTCTGGATAAGAGTATCTGCTAAATGCCTCAAATGTAAAAGATTCTAGTGAAATAATAACCAAATATTATTTTATAAATATTATTTTATTGTTTTATAAAAATGCTTAAAACAAGATTAATATGCTAGTTTTAAGATATTTGATCAAGTAAGTTTTCCTTAAATCTAGTTATAATGCCTTATATTGATCATTTTTTACTGGTTTTTGAGATTACAAGATAAGTTACAGTGCAAGATTTTTTTTCTTGTTTCAAGAAATCTTACCGAGATAAATTTTCTCGCTATACTGGCAGATAATTTTGCTTAATTCAGCTATTCTTTTTCTTATTTTGATTTTATTTTTCTTATTTTTTTAACAGACATTTTTTGCAGTGCAACCCTAAACACTGCTCAAAATTTACTAAGGCATTCATGCAGAGAAACGAGTTCAACATTCTGGAATGACCATCTCGGTCCCCAGACCTGAATATTATTGAAAATCTGTGGTGTGAATACCCTCCTATTATGTTCATATTTAATAACATCATTCATTTTGGGTTCAATTTGACCCCAGCAATTTAAACCTCCAGAAAATGTCTATAATCTCAGTCTCCCCTGTCTCAGACACATTCTCCTCTGTTTCAGACACACTCTCCTTTGACTCAGACATATTCTCCCTTGTCTCAGACACATTCTCCTCTGACTCAGACATATTTTCCTCTGTCTCAGACACATTCTCTTCTCTAAAATGTTGATATTTTATGTTATACAGTTAAAACAGCATGGGGTAAAATTGACTCCAAAGAACACTGATGTATACAACTTGTGTACAAAACACTAAAAAGCATATGTTAATTTTATGTTTACTCAGTTATCAGCTTGAAATTAGGAAAAGTCATTAAATATAAAGCAAAAAAAGTAATATCATATGTTTACCAATGATTTATAATAAAAATCAATAAAATTGTCAGTGGTGCCCAAACTTTTTCATACAACTGTATGCTGGTTTTCACACTTTTCATTGGTAACAATCTATATGGTCTATATGTCAATTTTTCCCCAAAAGAAGCTAAATCTTTCAACTTTCTTTTAGTCCATCTCAGGCCCATAGAACTGTAGCATTTTTGGGTAAAATTCATATATGGCTGCTTCTGTGCATAATACTATTTCAGTAGCATTTTTAATGCAGCGATGGACTCAAATAAATGGCACTGTTTTTCCAAAATAATGCCCAATCATGAAAAATAATGGTTTCTTAAACAAAACTGCCTCAGGGCTTGATGGTCGCACACATTCAATCTTTTCAAGATATTATGAACTGTAGAAGGTAAAAGACTGGCTGAGAAACATTGTCTTTGAACTAACTGACAATTCTCTCATGACATTTCGCTCAAAGTGGGGAACCTCAACCCATCCTTGCTTACAAAGACTAAACCATTGTTGGTTGTATTGACGAGCTCACCTGTTACCAGTTAACTGCTCATTTTAGAAATTTACAGAACAGTATTCATATTTGCACTTATTTTACCCCATTGCAACTGTTTGGAGTGTGTTTAATAAGTAGAATGAAGTTTGTCATTGAAAACATGGGAGATAAGTGCTTTTGTCAGTTAAGTAAAAGTATCAGTGAATTAACAGTTTACAAATGTGAGATTTTATTCAATTTTTAGGAAGTGTCCCAACATTTCTGGAAATGGGGTTTGTATTATGTGTGTGTAGGTGTCTGAGTACACGTACAGTGATGTGAAAAAGTGTTTGCCCCCTACCTAATTTCCTGTTTTTTTGCATGTTTGTCACACTTAAATGTTTCGGAACATCAAACCAATTTAAATATTAGTCATAGACATCACAGGTAAACACAAAATGCTATTTTTAAATGAAGGTCATTATTATTAAGGGGAAAAAAAATCCAAACCTACATGGCCCTTTGTGAAAAAGTCATTGCCCCCTAAAACCCCCTAAACAGCTGGTCTGGCCACTCTTAGCAGCAACAACTGCAACCAAGCGTTTACGATAACTTGAGTCTTTTACAGCATTGTGGAGGAATTTTGGCTCACTCATCTTTGCAGAATTGTTGTAATTCAGCTACATTGGAGGGTTTTCAAGCATGAACGGCCTTTTTAAGGTCATGCCACAGCATCTCATTAGGATTCAGGTCAGGACTTTGACTAGGCCACTCCAAAGTCTTCATTTTGTTTTTCTTCAGCCATTCAGAGGTGGACTTGCTGATGTGTTTTGGATCATTGTCCTGCAGAACCAAGTTTGTTTCAGCTTGAGGTCATGAACAGATGGTCGGACATTCTCCTTCAGAATCTTTTGGTAGACAGCAGAATTCATAGTTCCATTTATCAAAGCAAGTCTTCCAGGTCCTGATGCAGTAAAGCAGCCCCAGACCATCACACTACCACCACCATATTTTACTCTTGGTATAATGTTCTTTTTCTGAAATGCAGTGTTTCTTTTACACCAGCTGTAATGGGACACACAATTTCCAAAGAGTTCAACTTTTGTCTCATTGGTTCACAGAATGTTTTCCAAAGTCTTGAGGATCATCAAGATGTGTTTTGGAAAAATTGAGATGAGCTTTAATGTTTAATTTTTTGCTCAGCAGTGGTTTTTGTCTAGGAACTTTGCCATGCAGGCCATTTTTGCCCAGTCTCTTTCTGTTGGTGGAGGCATGAACACAGACCGTAACTGAGGCAAGTGAGGCCTGCAGTTCTTTGGATGTTGTTGTTGGGTCTTTTGTGACCTCTTGGATTAGTCATCGCTGCGCTCTTGCGGTAATTTTGGGCAGCCGGCCACTCCTGGGAAAGGTCACCACTGTTCCATGTCTTCGCCATTTGTGGATAATGGCTCTCAATGTGGCTCGCTGGATTCCCAATGTTTTGGAAATGGCTTTATAACCCTTTCTAGACTGATACATCTCAATTACCTTCTTTCTCAATTGTTCCTGAATTTATTTGGATCTCGGCATGATTGTAGCTTTTAAGGATCTTTTGGTGGATCCTTGTGGACTTTGTCAGGCAGGTCCTATTTAAGTGATGTTTTGATTGAGAACAGGTGTGGCAATAATCAGGCCTTTGTGTGGCTAGAGACAATGTACTCAGGTGTGAGAAACAATAGTTATGTTTTAACAAGGGGGGCAATCACTTTTTCACACAAGGACATGTAGGTTTGGATTTTTTTTCTCCCTTAATAATAAACATCCTCATTTAAAAATAGCATTTTGTGTTTACTTGTGTTATCCTTGACTAATATTTAAATTGGTTTGATGTTCTGAAACATTTAAGTTTGACAGACATGCAAAAAAACAGGAGGTCAGGAAGGGGCCAAACACTTTTTCACACCACTGTATTTATATGTCTGTGTGTATAGGTCTGTGTTTACATGAACCTTATTAATCCAGTGCAAAAGTTATGGTTATGGTCATTTCAAATACACATATAGAAATATATCATTCTAATATATGTGGATTATACAAATATGGTGCTATAGTGTCACCACATGGCCAACCTGAGTCATTTACAAAGTTACAAAATTACAAACACATTGCTTTTGTCTCACACTATATAAACTCCAGAAAGAAGTATCACTGTCAGCTTCATTCTTTTAAAAATGTTTTGATAATCATTTTATCTTTTTACTGCTTTTTTGCACCTTGGCACTTTTATACAGCAGTGTGCAAAAGTTTGGAAACCCCTTGTCAAACAACAAACAACATCCTGCTGACAATTACACATTTTATAACAAAATTAAATAAGATATTTTAGTGTACAATTTATATTCATTAATTCAACATGTTTTACTATAATAAATACTATTAGTACTATTGCATTGCACTTTTGAATTACTATATTATTGCCATTGTGGTACCATGGTACTACCATGATGGTACAGTTCATGATAGTTTACCATGCCAAAACCATTATACAACTATGGTAGTGCCACAGTATATTTTTGTAAGGGACTGTACATCTCAAAAAATGAGTTTTATGGCCCTCAGTAACTCCATATTATTCAGGCCACATCAGCTGTAAAAAAGAAACGGTCTAACCCAGGTTTGAACTTTTAAATATTTATTATTATTATTATTATTATTATTATTATTATTATTATTATTATTATTATTATTATACTGTCCTTTTAGATTTTAATTGATCTAGTTATCATATTTATGCATTTTCCTTTCTATATTCACTCTATGTCTTTTATGTGTGGATCAACTGTATTCAACCTATCCTTGTCCCAGGCCACTGTTCCTTCCTGCCTTAAATCCTCTATTATTGTTCCGCTACAAAAAAAAAAAAACTCATCACATACAGTCTGAATGACTTCCGCCCAGTGGCACTAACATCAGTCATTATGAAGTGTTTTGAGAAGATGGTGCAGAATCATGTCATCGCCTGCCTGCCAGCAGACCTGGACCCCTTTCAATTTGCCTACAAAGCAAAGAGATCCATGGAGGACGCTGTGGCTACAGCCCTTCATGCTACCTTGACCCACCTGGAGCAACCGGGGAGTTACGCCAGACTGCTCTTTGTGGATTTTAGCTCAGCGTTCAACACCATCCTCCCACATCGACAGGTGTCCAAGCTGGCAGATCTGGGACTTCCATCATTCATCTGCAGCTGGATACAGGACTTCCTGTCAGGTCACTTCCAGAGGGTCAGGTTGGGTCCTTACATCTCCACTGCTCCCAGTCTAAACACTGGAACGCCACAGGGTTGTGTGATCAGCCCGCTCCTCTACACCCTCTACACATCCAACTGTGTTGCCACTCACCACAGCAACAAGGTCATAAAATTTGCAGATGACACAACAGTGGTCGGGCTCATCTCAGGCAGGGAGGGCGAGCTGGCATACAGGGATGAGGTGGAACAGCTATCAGAGTGGTGCAAAGTCAATAACATGCTCCTCAACACTGAGCTGATCATTGACTTCAGGAAGGAAAAAACAGAAATCCAGCCACTCATTATTGGAGGGATCGGTGTGGAGAGGGTTCCAATTCCTTTGCATTGAGCTGGAAGTTGACCTGACCTGGAGCGCAAACACCAGCGAGCTGCTAAAGAAGGAATAAAGAATCCTCAGAAAGAATCATCTCCCCCAAAATCTGCTCCTGGCCTTCTACCATTGCTCTATAGAGAGCGTACTCATGTACGGGCTGTGTGTGTGGTACGGCAGCTGCACCACCTTGCAAAGGAAAGCACTCCACAGGGTCATCAGGTCAGCTGAAAAAACAATTGGCTGCACCCTCCCGACTCTGGAACAAATGTACACCTCCCGATGCCTCCAAAAAGCCACAGTCATTTCGAAGGACTCATCACATCCCGGTCATTGTCTCTTCCAGGTCTTACCATCAGGAAGGAGATACAGGACAATGAAATCCAGGACAAAGTGCCTCAAAAAACATTTTTTATCCAAAAGCAATCATGGCCATAAACTCAAAATAACACTGCTGTGATTAACTCAAATTAATTTTTGGAATTTGTCCACCATTCATTACTTGCGTTTTTTGCACATATCTGTGAACTCATACACAGACCGCACATGATCATGTTTAACTTATATACTGTATATACTATATATATTAAGGGGGGTATTAATTTTAAAATGTCACCAGATCTGCTATGTACCCACAAAAAATGAAAGTATACATAAAACCAATTAGAATGGTATATAATATAGATAATATAGGCTTAAAAACTCATATGGACGGAGACTTAGAAGAATCAAGAAAGAGTGTCAGGTGTAAAATTTTGATAATTATCAGTATTTCATGAATGGTTGCAGCAAAAGTCCTGCAAATTGGCTTAAAATAACCAGAAACCATATGTTTATATTAAACTTTAATAGTAACAATAGACTTTTTGACAACCCTTTTCAAGTTATTTGAGAAAAAAAAAATTTTTGTGATAATTTTCATCAAAATCAACAACAATGAAGTCACAGTACCACAACAATCTGTTACACACAAAGGTTTTGGCAAATTATTTCCATCAAATATAGTTAAGTTTTAAACAATGAAATGGCTGTAAAACTGAGCTTTCTTAGTAATCTAGTTACATATTATACACGACTATGAACAAATCATATTCAGAGTTCCAATGTAGCCTCTGCAATAACCGCTGATCAACATGTATCACATTCTGATCAAGCACTCTATCACATTCTTGTTAGTGGGAAGAACACCAGGAGGTAGTGTGGAACACTCTGTATACACAGTCTCATATATAATTTTCTGTGTTTTGGTCCCGGTCTCATACCTGTCAAGTTTTGGATTTAAAAATAAGGGAAATTTTCCGCCACATGTTTCGAGCCGTCCCACCAGCCCAACCGAGGTTCAGTATCCCTTACATTTTCAGACAGATTTACAAGAAATCTAAAATAGCCACCTCTGAACCACTTACAATTAGATGATCAGAATCTAAAAGGCCTACCTTTGTTGACACTGAAATGCTGTGGACATTCCTACATATGTAAGTCTTATAATACAGCCTAAATGAAAACACAAAAGGGAATTGAAGCACATTTATTTATTTTACATATTTTCAGCATATTTACACATTGCTTGTCTTTAAGTGAAACACATTTTATTTAAACTACACATTTTCATAATTCATTTCAGTTTCATAATTTCATTTCAATTACATATTTTCGTGTGAGTTCGGGAACGTCTCAGCTACACACTTGTTGAAGTCATCACAGAAGGTGAAGGCAATGTTGTTTTTCAACCTTATTTCATCATGAGTCATTTCAACTTCCGCATTTATGACCTGGTCTGTCTCTGTGGTTTTGCTCGTCACAAATGTGAACATCACCTGCGCATGTTTCTGTGTTTCTAGCCGGCGCTTGAGCTTAGCGTTTTTTTCATGCTGGCTGACATCGGTCCTTCTCCACTAAACTAACTGCACTAAACTCACAGTTACAAACCTTACAGAATGCATAACTCCCCATCCTGCTCTTTACAAAGATAAATTCGATGGCCCATTTCTCTAGACGTTTACATGTAGTCTTTACTTTTTTGGCAGGAATGCCCTCTCTCTCCTTGCATCCATCCATCT
>BRDA01001994.1:36101-49623 GCA_036984385.1 Crenuchus spilurus
AATATTGACATTTGCCATCTCCACATCATTGCATTCAGTTTTTATTCACAATTTGTATAGCGTCCCAACTTTTTTGGAATCCGGTTTGTATCTGCTCTACTAGAAAAGAAAAAAAGCATAATATAAAGAAGCCAAGAGATGAAATAGGGTAGGTTATATGTAAAGTATAGCTAAAGTGGTCACTCTGCCACACTTACGGTAAAGACAGCGGTCACCCGTGTACTCTGCTAAGCAACGACACACTGGCTGGTTCCCCTGGCTGACATCACATGTCCCTCCATTCAGACAGTAATTATCACACACCCGCCGCTCGCAGTTGGGGCCAGTGAACCCCACAGCACAGCGACACGTGGGCTTCCCTAAGGCAGAAAAGAAGACTAGTATGAGCATACAAAGCTGTGTTCCTTCTTTACTTAAGATGGAGAAGTCACTTAAAGGTCATGACCAAGAATATTGAATCGAAACAGGTGAAGCTTTCAGTTAGCTTTAGTGTCACCTCTTAAAGCAATACATTTACACTTAAAAACACAACTCTGGTGTAGACTGGATGGTTCTAACACAGAAAGGGTTTATTCCTCCAATAAGGATCATGTTACAATGATGACACTTACTCTGAACATGCTCACTTAGAACCGTTCCCCACCAAAAAGACAGAAGACACTTTCAACATTGCCTTTATTCATTATTTAGTCATTTTTGGCACATTGTCAGAGCTTTTTTATGAATCAGTGAAAACTTACTTACTTTGATTCACTGATTTGTTGATATAGAGTCTTGGTTAGCATGTGTCAGGGTCATTGTGTCTAGTTAGTGCATAATGTTCAGTCATGGCTGATAGAATGGGGAC
The DNA here is from genome assembly GCA_036984385.1 of Crenuchus spilurus. Lineage (NCBI taxonomy): Eukaryota > Metazoa > Chordata > Actinopteri > Characiformes > Crenuchidae > Crenuchus > Crenuchus spilurus. Next base: position 36,949 of record BRDA01001994.1, read on the forward strand.
GATTCCATCAAAACAACATAGGCATGATTTATCCATTTTATTGCATTCCAAATTGTTCCATTATAGTCTCATAGAGATCTTGAGCAGCTCAGCAAAACTCAAAAAGTTATTCAATAAATAATACTAAATAAAAAATATAATTTTAAATAATTAACAATGTTCTATGACATTGAATAACAAAGCATATTTTAAGAAAACTGCTTATTGAGACAAAATAAAGATTAATTAGTAAAATGTCATGCATTTTCCTTGATCTGTGTTGCACCTGTGCCCAGGGTTAAATACACTTACAACAGCTGACTTCTTGCATTCAAATTAATGAATCATATTTGAATGCACAGTTAGCATAACAGATGTAAGTTTAATACAGAAAAAAAAATGGCAAAACTGTTGAAACTGTCCCCCAGATCCTCTATTACAAGTACAAACCTATTTGACAAGAACAGTACATAGACACTATATGAACAAAAATATTGGTACACCTGCTTAGTCATTGTTTCTTCCAAAGTCAATTATCTAAAAATAGTTTATTCTGCTTTTGTTTGTCAGGATGTCATCCCCAACTCATCCCAAATACACTAGTTGGAGCATCATCTTTCCAGAGAACACAGTTCCACTACTCCACAGCTCAATGCTGTTGGAGTTTAAACTCCTCTAGCACACACATGGTATTAGGCATGGTGCCAATATGTTCATGTTTATCTGCTCCAGGGACTAGACAATCTCTGTGTGTATTTGTACACCTGTCAGCAATTAACTCAAGGTAGCTGAATTAATTCATTAGAAAGGGTGTCCACAAACATTTGGACAGCTAGTCTATGATGTATTTCTGCAATTACTGTTTGTTACTAGATGCTACTCTGCCAAATACTCTTTCCACTCTACTTATTACTTAATATTCATCCTCCTGTGGCCAATTTGCCCTTGCATAGTTAATTCAAATACTCATCAACTTTTTCATATTAAAACTCACCAAGCAGTAAGCTATTACACAAGTATATCACAAACTGCATTTAATATTACTGTCTGCAAGATGTACAGATAATTACTTTCCTGTGTGCTACACACAGCATGTCACTGATTATAGTTATAAAATGACACTTGACTAATTTTAATTCAGACATTAAATGCAAACACTTGGCTGATTTTGTCATTAGCAATATTGTGTCTAGAGACGGGACAAAGATATTTTATCTGAAATCAAAACCCATTGTGAATGGACACTCTAGAAATTGTATAAAAATAAGCTATTTCAGACCACAGCTATTGTCATTGAAATTGCAGATGGTACAGAATTCCTCTAGTTTCTTTGGACAAGTTGTCACGTGGCTCCTGAAGTAGCTACAATAGTTTTATTTTAACAGAATAGACAGCTCAGTCAGTATGGTGTCCAAAAACTCAACCTTCAGGGTGGACTCTTTTGTTTCTACTGCACTCAGTGAAAAAACACTACTGTTCACAAGGATACATGACATCTACAAATGTTTGTCATGACAACTGACATAAATCTACAGAAATATTTATAAAGTTCCATTATGCATAAGCACCAGCAACTGTCTGGGTGGGGTTGGGGTTAGGGTGGACACATTTGATCTTAATCTGTCATAACATGCAGGGACACTTACAGGGAGTTCAGACAATAGCAAAAGCTGAAAGTGCAGACATCTTTTAAAATGCAAGGCTCCAGCTTAAACAGAAGCAGAATGCTCATTTGGGCTCTGCCCATTAGTTAATTTGAATTATAAACAGGTAAAACATTAGCTGAATTGTTAACTTACAAACCATAACTCTCTAAAAAGTGATGTCTAAAATTGTCACTGTCTAAAATTTTCTGGAATTCTTATTTTTCTGTATGATGATTTATGATGATTGAACCCATATAAGTGCTCCAAAATTGCCCTGAGATATAAAATTACCATTTTTGACAGCAATGCATTGCAGGGTTGTAAATAAGAATTGATAGTAAAAATGTAGTCACATATTTTTTTGTTTTGTTTTACTATTAAGCATTTAATTTATAGCTCCTAAAAAACAAAAATCCTGATTTTTGCCAGAATATTATGCAAAAAATCCAGAATATAACTGAGTTTGAGTAAATTACTATTCAGTGTCAACATTAAAACAAAAAGTTTCCATGTTCTCCCCATGTCTGTGTGGGTTTCCTCCAGGGTCTTCAGTTTCCTCCCACAGTCCAAAAACATGGAGGTCAGGTGGATTGGGTACTCCGTGTTGTGTGTCCGTGTGTGTGTGTGTCATGGACTGGCGCCCTGTCCTGGGCTTAGTTGAATAGTGTAATGCCCTGACCTGCACCCAGTGAGGACGTAGGGGACTAACCGCGACCCTGATAAGGATTAAGCGGGTGTGATAATGGATGGATGAAGTATAACATTTTAATTTCAAAATGTTCCAAATATTTTCTTGATTTTTTTTCTTATATGATTAGTCACAATTTGGTAATCTGCCACACACACCTGATGCAGCCCATCACAAGTCAGGAAACAGGCTCAAACAGAATCAGGACTGACAGATATCTACAGGTGCAGATCTACAATATGTAGTCTTGTTAGAAATATTTTAATAGCGTAAATAAAAGCTTATTATTTTGCAGTTTGGGTTTGGCCCCTTTTTAATGTTAGCATAGCAAATTGGAAACTAATTTTGATTAAGACAGAAATGCTTAAAATTTTTAACTAGAAAATCAAGCTAAATTAAACTTTCCTAAACTCACTAAATGTTATGTCTGTTTCAGGTCTGCAAGACTTCTCCAAACTCACAACAGTTAAGTGCAGTATTTATCAGTTATTTAAATGCTGTAGTCCAAAAAGACTTCAAGATTCTACGAATGAAGGCAAAACAAAATCCCAATAAGCAAAAAAAAAAAAAAAATGTTTTGCTTACCTAGTGGAGACCCTGTACATGTGCCTCCATTTAAACAGTAGTCTGTGCAGTGGTTGACTTCACAGCGCTCTCCAGAGAAATCGGGCCAGCAGTAACAGCGCCAGTCACCTTTCTCATTGGCCACGCAGCGACCTCCATTCTCACAGGCCGGGCGGCACAGTTCACCTTCAGAACAACAGAGCAAAACCCACTGAAGCACAGCATCACATACCACACATCCACACCCAGCTGACTTTTGTCCTTATAGAGTGCTCTGTGAGGGGTTTTTCAGGGGCAGGAGTCATGTTTCATTTATATGAGGTACAACCTGACAGCTTAAAAGTAAGTTCAGTAGGATACAGCATTTTAAGTTCAGTAGTAGGACTCAGTAATACATTTAGGACACAGCAGGTTTCTCGATTCTTCTCAGCATAGACATCATAACAATGCCAACAAAACTCTCAGTATTGACTTGAAGTGTCTTAATTCATGGCTATTTAATTTCCTAACCTGATACAATTGGATCAGTACAAGAGCCATTAACCAGGACCTTTCCTTCAGGACAGGTGCAGCTGGCACCAGTTGGGTTGAGCAGGCACATAAAGTCACAGGTTATCTTCAGGCAAGGGTTGGCCACTGGAAAACAAAGTGAAAAGTCATTATGATTCTTCTTCCTCGGAACTATAGTGAAAACAAGCCTTCAGAAACCAGGGAATATCCTCCAAACTGCACAAGTTGAGAACAGCATGGTTTAAAAATCTGTTAATATCTTCACTTTCAACCATGTATGTTGTAAGAATGTCCCCTGTAGCTGTTAATGTATAAAACCTCATACATTGTGTAGAAAATAAAACATATGTAAAGCCCAAGACAAACTAGTAAGGAGTCAGTAAAACATGAACAAGCCCAGATAATAAAAAGTTGGGACAGTTTAAAAAATACAAATGTAAAAAAAAATTGCTTACATTTACTTTGACCTTAATTTTATTGCAGATCCTATAAACCCAGGATATTTCATGTTCTGTGTGGTCAACCTTTTTTTAGGCCTCCAACAAAATATGCTGCTTTTATAATATCACTTCCAGGACATCCATGCATTTTTCAACAAGACAATGCAAAAGCATATACTGCACACATTACAAAGGCATGGCTGCACTATACTTTCCACCAGAACTTTAGAACATATTTGTTCAAGAAAAATCATGGATACAATAGACAAGGATACATGAATCCATAAACAACATCAGTAAACAGTCTGTATACTACGATAACCTTAATAAACTCTCAATAAACACTTTGTTCAGTAGAATAAGGGGTATGTTTCAAATAGACTGTCATTTTGTCACTAAAAAACAAGGTTATCTTGTTCAACAAAAGGTTAACAAGAAAAAAGTGCTATAACACTAATACTAGCTCAGAAATATCCATAACACTTTTTAAACTGGCACATCCCATGGTGCCATGCATGAAATTGCTGAACTTCCAGTGCAGAGTAAACATCTGTACTGAAGTTTATAATCTCACAATAACTTGTGGGAGACACAAAATCTGAACTAAAACGCAGTGACACTGTACTATTACACACTTCTATCATAGAAGATTGAGCATCTGGAGAAACAAGGAGATCTTGAAATAGCTAGAAAAAAGAACTTTCTTCTGAAATAAAATTGTGTTACCATGGATGTTCAATTTAACACAAACTTTTGAGCAGCAGTGTATATTTACAAGCATGATAGTAAATAAAAAGGAGAAACCAAAATGCTTCATGTCTGAACGTGTCCTCTCAACAAACAGCACAGAGGTAAGCTCAAAAGAAAATCTTATGACATTTCAAGTTTTTTAATGGAAATCTTGATGGGTTAATTAAATATCAGACACAGATCAGACAGGCCAAGATTGTGAAACAACTTCCATTTATTGGAATTTGAGTTTTTCATTTATCCCAAAAGTTTCTGAACTCTGGTTTAAGCTAATGCAGATTAAATCATAATCTACTATTTATTGTAAATCTACTGAAAAGCTATTTTTAGACAGCACAGATAAAAAGCTATACATGCCATTTTCTCAGATGGCCTAAGACATCTGCACAGGACTGTATGCAGTGGAGTGTGCTGACACTGACACATTTTTTTTTTTGCTAAATGAAATGCCAGAGAAAATTCAGTGCTCTGAAAAACACATTCTTCAAAAGTTTTGTTTTTGAAGTATGAAAAGCCCTTTACTGTGTATTGTATTTCATATTTAGCACAGATTTTCTGGCTAAAGGCAAAGCAGTTCAGCAGTAAAACCAATGCAATCCAGCAGCCATTCCATTCCAGTAATGCACACACACACACTGCTTTCAAATTTCTCAAAGACGTCTGCTGGCCCGAGAGAGGCATGGTCAAGATCAGTCAAGAGGCTGAAGGTTGGTCAGGGTTTCCACAGAGCGTCAGTATCAAAGTAAGTTCTGAAAGAGCCGAGAAAGGCAAAAGAGCATCATCCATGTTTTGCTGAAGACATCAAACCTCAGCCTCCTAGGTTTTGCTGGCAGTGCAAGTTCTTCTCTCAGACTAGATCTCTGGCTTTAATGAGTCATTGGGGACGGGCACAGCTGCCCCACACTGCAACACCCTGACCAGCAAGGATCTGTCTGAGGCTCTGGGGCCATTAACACTACCCAGAGAACAAACAGCAACCAGGCTCTTGGCCATGGAATGTATTTTCAGACCAAGTCTAGAAGTAGCAGAATGAATGAGAGAAAACTGATTAGTTCATAGATCCAAACAACTACAGTACTGGGGCATATAGTAACACAATGGGGTGAGTAGAATAATATAGCATCATTATCATGATGAATTATGTCACAAAACATACAGTGGGGAAAATAAGTATTTGATACACTGCCGATTTTGCAAGTTTTCCTGCATACAAAGAATGGAGAGGTCTGTAATTTTTTAGCGTAGGTACACTTCAACTGTGAGAGACAGAATCTAAAAACAAAATCCAGAGAATCACATGCATGATTTTAAATAATTAATTTGCATTTTATTGCATGAAATAAGTATTTCATCACCTACCAACCAGCAAGAATTCTGATTTTCAATGACCTGTTTTTCTTTAAGAAGCCACCCTATTCTGCACTCATAACCTGTATTAAATTTTGCCTGTTTGAACTCGTTACCTGTATAGAGCACACCTGTTAACACAATCAATCGCACTCCAAGAACACCAGGGACAAAATTGTAGACCTGCACAAGGCTGGGATGGACTACAGGACAAAACACAAGCAGCTCAGTGAGAAGGCAACAACTGTTGACGCAATTATTAGAAAATGGAAGAAACACAAAATGACTGTCAATCTTCCTTGGTCTGGGGCTCCATGCAAGATCTTGCCTCATGGGGTAAAGATAATTCTGGGAAAGGTCAGGAATCAGCCCAGAGCTACACATTAGGACCTGGTCAATGACCTAAAGAGAGCTCAGACAAAAGTCTCAAAAAGGACCATTAGTAACACACTATGCCATCATTAAATCCCCCTGCTCACGCAAGAACATGTCCAGGCCTGTTTGATGAACATCTGGATGATTCTGGAGAAGATCATGTGGTCAGATGAGACCAAAATAGAGCTTTTTTGTATCAACTCCACTCGCCATGTTTGGAGGAAGAACAAGGCTGAGTACAACCCCAAGAACACAGTCCCAACCGTGAAGTATGGGGGTGAAAACATCAAATACTTATTTCATGCAATAAACTGCAAATTAATAATTTAAAATACAATACAATGTGATTTTCTGGATATTTTTTAGATTCTGTCTCTCTCAGTTGAAGTGTACTTACAATAAAATTTAGAGATCTCTATTTTTTGTGAGAAAACCTGCAAAATTGGCAGTGTATCAAAAACTTATTTCCCCTCACTATATTTCTGAGTAGAATTAGAACTAAAAGAACAAAATAAAAGTTATAGAGTTTTCAGAGACACTCAATTTTCAGAGCTTTTAATTGTGGCATTACTGTTGTAATGGTACACTTTTCACTTCAATGACTTAAATGATGATGTAGATTTTTCCAAGGCTAGACACCAATAGTAGTGCATCACCAAAAAATAGTTCAAAATTCATAAACACTCATATTTTATAGTCATTGCATGTAAAGTGACATTTTGTTTTAATGTTGAGATTGTTTCAATAGTAATTTACTCAAACTCGAATTGAAATATTTGAAAAATGTGAGATTCTGGTTTTCATGAGCTATAAGCCACAGTCACCAACAGTAAAACAAAAAATGTTTAAATATTAGTTTACATGCAATGAATACAACATATCAGAATCAGAATCCTTATTCGCCAAGTACCAGAGGTACAAAGAATTTTGACCATTTATCTGAGCTTACATTATAAACACAAATGAACTTTTTCACAATATTCTTTTTTTTATTAAGTATGGATTAATATTAAGAATATTAGAGAAAATACCTGTCTGAATTAAATAAAAAAATAAATACAGACATGCTATACATCTTTCAACACTATACCAAGGTTAACACTGCATGCAGCAAAAGATCATCTGAGTACTGTATGTTGGATTTGCTTTGGTCATGTCAAGGCTTGTTAGGATGGAGTGAACTGAGATATGATTTGAATCAGCATCACCTGCAACCTGTTTTTGGAAAGTTTTCATTTGAAAGCAGCTACAGGCCTGAATTTAAACAGCATTCTAACCTCTTGACAAATTCAAGGCTGTTTTTAAACTGGCACCTTTACAACCCATAAACATAAAACCTGAAAAATCGAAAATATATTCTCTTACCTTCTTGCTGTTTGTAGCGATGGGCGATCATAACATTTGTAGCTTTTTCTATGCCCAGATCAAGAAGTTCAACAGGCTTTTTGCCATATTTGTGCACCTTGAACACTTCATGTTTCAGACCAGTTCCATAAATCAGATCCTCAAATAGGTCTATCCGGTATGGCTGCAGTATCCCTGTACAGGGGTTTTAAAGGAATGGTCAAAATAATAATGTATTATTTTTTAACTTAATTTGTAAAGATAATCTTAATTTATAAGATAACCTTTTTATTACATACATGTTCATCTAGGAGCATGCACAGCTACATCAGTAGCATTATATTAATACTTATAGTTGTCTAAAATGTGTGGTTACATAGTATCAACAAAGGTGATAATTTCAGAGCAGTGGCGTTTCTGGAAAAAAGACAACATATTAATCTTAATTTGAATGTTTATCTTACCCTGTTTGCCACTGATGACCACCAGTGGATCAGAGCCATCGAAACGTACACTCCCTATGACTGAGAGCTCTGCATCAGCCCAGTACAAACGCTGGCTGAAGTAATCGATTGCTAGACCTATGGATGGATAATAGGGACAGATTTATTTTCCTTATGAACCTGAGTCAAATCAATACAGAGGTCTCCCATCATATCACGGAGTCAAGTGGACTACAGCTGCTCTTAACAGAACAGTATTCTGGAGAAATGGAGGTTTACGATTACTGACTGTAGCTCATTTTTGCAGTACAATAGACACCCCCATACTCCAGTCTTCACTGGAAAGAGACCATCATGGAGCCACCACTGCACAGACATTATCTGAGTAGTAGAGTATTTTCAGCACAGCAGTGATTCCGAAATGGTTGTGTCATGTTGGTTGTTGTTGCACTGTTACCAGACACAGCAGTGCTGCAGAAGTTTCATATAAAGTCAGTGATTTTCTAGTAGTGATTCCTTTCCAATAGCTCTTATGGTCATGGTTGAAGTTGGCTGATAACAGATTAATGGCCAGTAATTATTTGCCTACAACGTGCATCTAGACAGCATGTAAAATGGCCAAAGCTGGTTTCTAATATTGTATACACATCTTATAAATTCTACATAGAAAATGTGTACCTGTCCAAATAGAACTCAGCTTGTAAACATAAAAGCAGTGCAATACTTGACTCAAAATGTTTCCTTATACTAAAGTGTAAAGAATACTTTTTCAGAGATGATGGATTCTTAAGGCAGTACATGGGTTCTCATGCTAAAGGAGGCCAACATCAGTGTAAGAGAGCTCATTATTTCCCGAAGGACATGCCTGCAGCTTTATCTAAAGGCACCTCATGTTCAAAGTAACTTTTCCAATGAAAGCATCTTTTTTGTCTATTAAAGGAGAAAAGAGGTGTGAAGCAACTTTTTTTCACAATAGCATGACTTAAGACATCTCAGTACAAATTAATTCAGAGCTTGACCTTGGCTTTCTCCACTGAGCTGAGGCAAAGATCATTTAAGTACTACAGCTACTATAGAGCCAGACAAAGTTAAGGAAACAGTAGAAAAGTGTGTTGTATTTTGAGGAGAATACATGTGGAGGATGTAGTCTGCCTATATATATATATATAAATTACAGTGTCACACCAAAAAAAATGTTCATAATGATAAAATTTAATAAAAAATGTACACGGCCATATATTTTATTAATTACACCTTAAGTGACATTTCATGCCTTATGTTGTTGTAATGTTGATCAGTATGGCCATTAACTCATGAAAACCAAAAATTATTAGAATATTTGATTATATTTACAGTATCAACATTAAAACAAATAAAGGCATGAAATGGCGCTATGTGTAATGAGTGTAACATTAAAAAGTAAACAATACCTGTTTTGAACACACATGAACATTTTCACAATATTATTATTATTATTTTTGCAGATCCACTAGTACCTACTGACTTCCAGTGTGTTAATAGTCAAACAGAAGTAGAAGGTGCTACAGGACTGGTTACTAGCCATGTTTAGGGGGCAGCCATGGCCTAGTGGTAAGGATCTGGTCTTGTGACCAGAAGGTCGCTGCTTCGATCCCCAGACAGGACATGACTGAAGTGCCCTTGAGCAAGGCACCTAACCCCCTAACTGCTCCCCGGGCGCCGGTGGATAAGGGCTGCCCACCGCTTCGGGTACAAATTCTCACAGCCTAGTGTGTGTGTCTAGTCTCACTAGTGTGTGTGTGTGTGTGTGTTTCACTGCACGAATGGGTTAAATGCAGAGGTCAAATTCTGTTGTGTGAAAAATCACATTGGCTAAATTGGTTAATCTTAATGTTTAGTCTCTTAGCATGTGGATCAGTCAGAAACACAAAATAAATAAATATTGTAATGGATGCTTTTGCCACTCGATAAATGAGCTGGAAGAGCATTTTCCAGAAGACAAAGAAAGTAAAATTGATGAGAAAAGTGAGATCCCACTGTCTAATTAAAGGAGGTAAAAGTCATTACTTACTAGTAGCATCACTATGAGTTTTGTAAAGATTTAATGTTAAATTCTGTTAATATAATAATAAATGTCTATTCAAACTGCTAATATAATACAATAAACATAAATCGTTCTGATAATAGAGAAAATAAATAAGCATAAAAGTAAATAAATGATAATAAGCGTGATCACGGAGCTATGTGATGAAGACATGCAAATTCATTAAAAAAACACTAGAAACACACACAACTTGCAATGATTTTAATGCCATTCAGATACATGAGTTTCAAAATTGAAGAAACATGTAAAATTGTTCATTAAAAATGTCCCCCTGCTAAACTAATCCAATCTAAATATTTATTTCCATATATGGACTGGAAATTACATTTTCTGCTTTAATAGTGTTTCACTACTACATTCCAAAAAGTGAAACAATTTTTCCACTATATTTCCCTTTTAACACGTATAACTGCTTGCCAAGAAGGACTGAAACTGATCTGAAAATAAAAGGCAGCCCAGCCCTTATCATCCATCAGTTAATATTCTAACCAATTTTCATATTTTCATGATTTAGTCTCTGTTGTATTTATTCAAGGCCAAAGCAGAGTGAGATAGGAGGTATTACAGAGAAGCTAAAGAGGTTCAATATGTTCTTAATATGTTCAAGAGTAAATAATACCTGTGGGCCTCCTGAGATTCTTATCCAACAGCAGTCTGCGCATGGACCCGTCCATTGCTGACTCTTCTATATGTGAGTGGTCACCAATAACTGACCAGTACATCATTCTGTAACAGATGCCCAGTAGATATTGTTGTGAGGCTGTGGTATTGTCTGGTGGTTGCACATTTTCATAGAACAGTCATGTGAAACACAAATCAGATGCTTTTTGCATTGCATGGCTTTACAATATCAGCACAAAATAAAAATAAAAAATTCTTAGCAGGTCTCAGAATGAGGTCATTATAACCTCAGATGAAAAACTGATTTTATTTTCATTATTTAACAAAAAAAACCATGTGTGGAAAAAATAAACAGACAAAAAAACCCCCACAACAAAACAATCAATAGCTTGTTTTACAACCTTTAGCAGCAATAACTTGAAGTAATTGTTCTGTGTGACTTTAGCAGTGTTTCACATCATTCTGGATGAATTCTTGTCCATCTTCTTTGCAATGTTGCTGCATTTTATTGAGGTTTGTTGGCATTAGTATATGCAGCACAGCTTTCTTAAGGTCCCACCACAGCATTTCAGCAGAATTGACTGGATCATTCAATACATTGATTCTTTTCTTTTTCAGTCATTCTGTTGTAGATTTGCTGGTGTGTATGGGATCATTGTCCTACTGTCTGACCCAAATTCAGCCAAGCGTTATTGTTCAGATAGATGGCCTCACATTTGACCGCCCACAAGCTCATCAATTGGCTCTGCTGTTTCTTGCTAATATGTGATTTGCTGTCCATGCTGTTCCACAAGTTCTATGTTTTGTTCAGATGCAACTTTGCTAATATAAGTCTGCTGCCATGCTCTTTTCTTTAAAAAATAGGAGGCTTTCTCCTGGCAACCCTATCAAAGAAGTTATTATTGAGTCTTTTTCTAATTATACTGGCACGAACATGCTAACTGAGGACCATGGAACTGAGGTCAGAAGTGTAGCTCTTGTCATTTCTTTGAGCATGGTGTGGTCTGACTTGGGGTTAATTTGCTGGGACATTCACTTCTGTGAAGAATGGCAGTTGTCTTTAATGTTTTCCACTTGTGAATAATCTTTCTCCTTGTAAAATGATGGACATCAGATTGTGCCACTGTATTTCCTCTTTGGCATTTTGTTAAAACATCTGAATGGTCCAGACCAGCAAAGTGCCAAACCTTCTGCCTTTATAGAGGTTGTCACACTTGATGATCAGTTAATAAAGGGCATCTGATTAGCAACACCTGGCTGCTGCTTACCCTGTAAACTCCAAGGGAAGCACTTAATTTTTGACACACTTCTGTGTTTTGGCCTAGTTTTTGTTCAATAAATAATGGCACAGTATAATTTGTCTTGTGTTCATCTGAGGTTGAATTTACCTAATTTTAAGACCTTTTAAGAAACAGATGTTTTTTTTAATGTCTTGATATGTAAAACTGTAGAATTTAAAGATACATACTTTGTTTTTTATATGACTGTAGCTGAGCTGCATGAACACAGTCATGTGTGCATCTTCAACATTTTCATTAATATTTCATATGTATAAACCAAGGTGAGTACCAAGTGACAGTGAACTGAAGTTTGTTATAATATATATACAGTGAGGAAAATAAGTATTTGAACATCCTGCGAAGTTCTCCCACTTAGAAATCATGGAGGGGTCTGAAATTTTCATCTTAGGTGCATGTCCACTGTGAGAGACATAATCTAAAAGAAAAAATCCAGAAATCACAATGTATGATTTTTTAATACAAATCGGATTCCAAAAAAGTTGGGACACAAAACAAATTGTGAATAAAAACTGAATGCAATGATGTGGAGGTGTCAACATCTAATATTTTATTCAGAATAGAACACAAATCACAGATTAAAAGTT
>BRDA01001995.1:3154-18799 GCA_036984385.1 Crenuchus spilurus
GTAGACTTTTATCCAGAAACCTTTCAGATTCAAATATTTTATATCTAAATACTGTGAGAATGACAAAACTGTCATCAGCGCAAAAGTAACTGGGACTTTATAGTGTTTAATCTTAACGCTTATGTTTAAACGAATTACTTTTGTCCTGTTAAAGCTTTTTTGAGTGTAAAAAACTATTTTCAGAAAACGCGATTCTACTCCACCAAAAAGTCAACATAGTTTTAACCAAATATAGCGTTTTCACATTACCTTTGTGAGTTTAACTGAAAAAAGTGTGGTTCCCTCAGTGCACTAGTTGTTGGCCTGCAAAGATAACCACTTTTTCTACTGCTTCTTCTTCTGTTGTTGTCTTTCATTCTTGTCCAAGGATTCTCCTCGTTATTCCAAATATGCCGCGTCATCTTCATCCTCTTACTTTCTGTTGTTGTCTTCTTCTTCGTCATCTTTTTCACCAATAGAAACGTCCGGTTGTTGATCACGTGACTCCCTTGGTGTGAAAAAAGTCAATTTGAGTGTTTCCATTACACTTTTGCGATATAAACCAATTTTGATACAACTGAAAAACCACCTCATCTTAGCGCAAAAGACTTTTATCAAAAAATGTGAGTTTTTTCGAAATTGTCCTGTTTTCATTAAGCAAATTTGTATTCGCAATTCTAATTTGTGATATTTCAGGGTCAATGAAAACGCGACTACTGTCAAAACAGTAAGAGTGTCATAAATCTATATTTTATAAACTTAGACTTTCCAAAGACCTATTTTCAGATGTGCTGATATATTGTGAAAAACATAGTCTAAACATTTCTAGCTAAGACTTCTGAGCTTTGAACTGGATTAACAGAGGATACTGCTTCACAGTTGTTATTACAGTTTTTAAACTATTTTAAACTATCACAGTTTTTATGCGGTTTCACTTCTAAAGCTTAACAAATGTGAGTTGACACTCTGTTTGACTCATTCAGTGGCTCCTAGATTGAATATTTATGAGATAGGTGTGAGGTGAGTCTTTTGTTCAGGATCATTTCAGGTGAGAGGCCTTTGTTGGTCCAGATTCCACATGTACACATCCACGTCCCACCTCTCAAAATACTGGTGTATCAGATTTTGTGATGGGCTGTTGCTTGTCTCAAGTGAAAAATAATCTCACTCTGCAGACATGCTCATGGCTTCAGTTAAACTACCATATAGTGGTATGCATGTGCATCAATATGGTTTTGGTGCTCTCTATTTTATATATCAGTGCAACACTAGTATTCAGCTTCAATAATATTCAGGTAAAGTACACATTTCCCAAAAGTACAGTACTCAAGTACAATTACTGAAGTATTTTCCACACTCGCATAGGTAAAACGTCTATATTAGTGCAATACCAGTGACCACATTGATCACCCCTCCACATCCACATTTACAGTGAAGTTTTCATTCCTCTCTTCAGAAAATTGTGATGTTCAGGCTTTCCTAGTATGCCTTCCATGACTGTGACTTAAGTTGTACTTTCACTGTTATTGCTTACTGTTGGGAATGTCAGACCTTTTTCTAACTTGCTAAGTGGCAACTCGCCATAAGTATTGCTCCCTGCAGACATTGTCATATATCAATTAGGTGTACATCACCCAATCCTGAGGGAGACAGTAGCATTATTCTCTTAATTTCGACTGATACTTTTTAAATGAAGTGAATGGTACACACAGAGATACTATAGATACCATTGTGTTTATCTGTGAAGTGAATGATGGTTTGTGTAGAAGCATTTCTTAATGTCTTGATTGCAATAACATTTTCTATTATTCAGCTATACTTCATATTTAAACTGTCCTCGGACTTTGGCTAATTTGCAACATCTAATTGTGGTGAGAAAAATTGTGTATTCTTATGTCAGTTGTCATGATAAGCTTATGCAGCTGTTCTGTAGCTTATGAACAGTACTTTAAAGTATTGACATACTTGGATTTTTTTTTTACGTATTTTAATTAGTTTGAAGGGCTATAAATGGCTACATTTTTTTGGTCAACCTTTAAAAATAGGACCTTTAGTATAGGTTTCCACTTTAGAGCTTTGATTCCTCTCAAGGTTTCTTCCTCTTTTACTTAGGGAGGTTTTCTTTGCCACCAACCCATCAAACTTCTTATTGATATTGTAAAGCTGATTTTCTATAAAGCTGCTTTGTGACAACACCTGTTGCAAAAAGTGTTATACAAACACAATTTAATTTAATTGAATCAGTAAAGGGCTGATTAATATATTTTAATAAATTAATACTTATTAATATAAAGAATATTGACAGGTGAAATAAACACACACAATATAGAAATATCCACACACAGACAATACGGCTGCTCAAGACAGGTCTCAGACTGTATTTTTCTACATTTTCATTAGCAACACTCATCAGCTGCTGATAAAACATTTCAAAGTGCAATTACAATGAAACCATTTGGATGTCTAGATGTATTTTGCTCCTGGCTATAAGTATGTAGGCATGCATGTATGTTTTCCAGGTCAGCTGATGCACATCCCCTCTGAGTTGCACCATAATCCAACATAATCAGGCCCTGAAAAGAAACATTAAGAAAACATTAATATTATTATGTAGTTTACATAATAATCATGTAGATCATGTATTTATGACTTTGTACTCAGCATTTTAGCAGAGGTTCAAATTAAAATATATAGTAGTAGGATAACTGCCCAGATTATGGGATCCATTATAAGGGTCTGTCTATTCATACAAAGTTCTGTCTTATAGTAGACACATATTGAAGCCAGGTATACCAGTTTTTATAAAATTTATCTATTTGAGATCTTAGTGAAAATGTTATTCTGTCTGTAACAAATGTCTCATAGACTGTCAATCCATTCATTTACAGTTGGTATTTCTATCTTGTACAATCTTGTCACATCTCAGCAGGGCAGTTCTCCCAGACTTCAGAGGTTGCTATCACGTGAATTCTGACCTGAACTCAGTGCACCTGTAGACCAGAGGTGTCCAAATCTAGTCCTGGAGGGCTGGCTTCCTGCAGAGTTTGGTGATCTTCCTGATCAAACACACCTGATTCAGCTCAGCAGGTAATGAGCAGGTTTAATTGTAGTGTCAGAGCAGAGAAATTACCAAACTCTACAGGAATCCGGCCCTCCAGGACTGGATTTGGACATCCCTGGTGTAGACTGTTATGCTCATTTAGGCCTCTATTTAAGCTGAGACAACCAGCCAAGCAGTGCGAGGTCTTGTTTGTGTCTTCGTGCCATTCATTTCTGAGTGTTTTCTGATGTTGTCTTTTCTGTGTTTTTGGAACTTTGACTTTGATTTTTGGATCAACCACGTTGGATTTGTATGTGTCCGTTTTTGCTGTGAGTCCATATAGACTCTGCTAAACCTGTTTTACGTACAGATGCTAATAAATGCTTGCACTTCCTGGCCTCTGTCTATCATTACACATCTCCTGGTTCATGCCTTTTTCTGCCACTATCAGTAAATATTTATCTTTCTTTGTATACTGAGTTGCATCCACATGAGCAAAATACATGGTTTTTATATAGAAACCCATTTTCCACCGTGATACTCCAAAAAGGGATCAACAAGATGCATCCCCAGAAAACATGAAAATGATCTGCCTTGGTAGACCCACATAATTTCTAACCATAGGCCTGCATACAAGTTTTTTAATGTGTGTGAAAAGAGTTTGTACTCACCTACTGGCTGGATGGAGGGCAGTTGTCTGAGAAACAAAATTATATGGGAAGGTTACATACATATAAAGGTCTCTTCACTGCATTTAAAAACATGTATTGTTCAATATTTATATTATTGTAGCAGTCAAGTCAAATTTATTTATAAAGCACTTTTTTACAACTGATGTCGCAAAGCAGCTTTTCAGGGTTAGTAATAACATTGTATTTGGTCTCTTACCTGCTGGTGGAGGGGTCAGAATGGATTCCTCAGGGAATCCTTGTTGGATGGCATATTTTTTAAACTTCTCAATCAGTTCTGGTCTCAACTTTTGGGTACGACCTGCGAATAGATGGAAGGCATTTGAATTCACCTCCCTTACACATACACAAATGTGTCATCAGTGTAGACATCGTTTATCTTCATTTTTTCTGTCATCTGCCATTCACAGTGTGTGAACATTCCATGATAAATGCATCAATTCAGATACTCCAGAATGATTTCAAACTAACTTACATTTGAAGTTTTTCCTTTCTTCACTAGGGTGATGTGAATTTTACATTTACACTTCCCCAAACACTTGTACGTTATAGAATTATGCATTTGTAAGTTTTCATAGCTTACCGTACAGAGACACTTGTGAATACTCCTTGTTGAACTTCTTGTACTTGACAAGCAAAGCATACTCAGTGTAGTTAGTCTCCACCACTGTGACATCCTTCACCTTACTGTGACCTACAGTAAAGTAATATCTGAAGTTTTGGGCCACAGATAACTTAAAAAACAATGCATGATTTTTCATGAATACTTTTTCCAGTCAAATGAAGTGAAGAATAGTTTTAATAGGCCTAGCTTAAAAAAATCACAATTTTCTACTGAATCTAGGCATTTTTGGAGTCATGTTTTGTTTCTTTAATTTAGAAATGGAGGTTAGGCTAATAATGCGAACACACACAACTCAATAATCACCTAAATAACCCAATAATTTCCAGCAAATTACATTAACAAAGATTCCATCAACTCACTCAAACTGCATCCAGATCTTAATTAAAGACTAGTCTATGTGGTTTAGGGCACAGTCTGATTTACTATGAACTTTAAAAATTTAGAAAAACATTAATGAAAAATAAAGAAAAACATTAATGAATAGGAAGTGCTAATCTAGAATTAGTTTTAGTGATGATAGTGTAATAAATACAAAAACAATCTGACACAACTAGTGCTGCTGTTGTCTGAATTGTCTGGCTGTAGTGTTGAGGTTTTAGTAATTTTCATAGCTCACAGGCATACTTGGCTACATGAGGTTTTGTTGTTTTTTTAAAGCTCACAATGAGTCATATTGTGTCGTAACCCACAACAACTAGTCTGAAAGTGTCACGTTCTGTCCTAGATGTCATGTTTATCTGTACTGTTCCTTTAATTCCCCTCTCGTTTAGGCCCACCCTTGATTGTTCACCTGTGATCTATTAATCATTTTGTATTTATACCCCTCTGTGTCTGTCTCTTGTTGCTAGTCTTTGTCTTAATGTCAGTACATGTCTGTCTATGGTTGTTTGATGCACTTTATTAAATACATCATTGAAGATTCCTGCACTTGCGTCTTTTCTCATTTGAACCCGGATGGGATTCATGACAGAAAGACCTTAAATACTATGTGGATGCAGCTTAAGAGAAGTTTCAGTGATGACTTTTGATGGAAACACTTGCACTATTTTGGTGACAATTTAATTAAAGTGTTTGATAGCATATAGCTTTGCAGCTACAGTTCTAAAGTATAAATGCTGCTTAAATGATGTCAAACTGTGCTATAAGTGCAATTAAGGATGTTACACTCTTTTTTTTTGCAAATTTTCATTGTTAACTATGCAAGCATTGTTGCATGTCAAATGCTACCTACAAAAGCTTAATACTAACGTGTGCTGAAGTATGTAAATACTCCAGGGACAGCAGTCTTCAAATATGTGTAGAGTTTGCTCTTGCAGCCTGTGGATCTGCAGATAGACACAGTGACAAACATTTACACACATATTTCCCATAAAGTACAGTTAGTAGCACTATAAATACTGCAGGGGTCTTTAACGACAGTCTATTTGTAGCATAATAATAACGTTATTACAAGCTTCAGTTCATAGATTGATATCTATCAAATACACATACTGTACCTGCAGTCATAACATTAAACAATTGTTAAGATGTTCTTAATACTACACAGCTTTTGAGAAACTGGGTCCAGAATGGCTCATGTGGCTAGAAAGCTAAATATGTCGTAAAACATTAAAATAAAATTAACTATATCTGAGTTAAAATATAATACCCACTTCAGTCTCCACACTGTCATATTGGCATCTCCATTCTCCTTAGGTTCCACTATTCCCATATTGATTGTAAGCTTGTTTTTGTACTTGGCAAAGGTTGGGGAGTCATAGGCCAAACCAACACGGTACCACTTCCCTGCAAACTAAAAAAAATCACAAAAATGGTCAAGCCTGCATAAACTAGAAACAGAAGTTTGTAAAGTTTCTGTTTTTAAGTTTGCACTAGAGCTATGAGGCTGATATATAGGGCCCTACTGAATTCACATGGAATTTTCTGCAATTTTACAGACCTAGTATCACAAATATAGATTTCATAAGAAACATTATATTTCATGCCAGACTTTACATAAAACTTGTGCGTTATGAGTGCTGTTTTGGTGCTACACCCCTGCATACAGTAACAAAAATGTAATAAATACACCTCAGTGTAAAAATAAATGTAAGAAAAATAGAATTATAAGGGCCATTAAAAATTCTGTAAATGTATATCTATGTATATATGGAGGGCCAGAGTTTCTACAGAGCAGGACTAACGTGTGCAACCGGACTGGTTATGAAAACAAAGAGCAAAGAACAACACAGTGTGTTAATTTTCTGTGCAGGACACCTTTACTACAGTAGCTACATCTTTACAATAAAATTAATTGTTTGCTGCTATATTAACCTTTAAAATCTTGTATATATCCCTTTTAAAGTTAGTTAAATCATCAAGCCTTTCATCACCTGATTCAAGTGGATTATGCCTGGAGATGAAGAACAGATGATGTTAAAGTTTAGTGGTGCAAAAAACAACTCCGTACTTGCAACCCAAACCTTATCTTACCTAATTTTCAACCTTGACCACAGGTCCCATTCTATTTAAGTGGCTTTACCTCTGTCTAGGCCACAAGAACTTTGTTACAAAGCCATAATTAGCCTAATCCTTAACCTACGAGATGTTTAATTATATTTCCCCTACAGCTGTTGTTGAGGCTATGCTAATGTCACATTTCTAAAGATGGAATATTACTAAATATGTGGGAGGAAAAAAATGAGAGGTCATTATGTGGGAGAAGAAAATGAGCATGATGCAATGAAGGTAACTTAGATGTCATTGTGAAACAAATTTTCTCAGCTTTTTGTAATAAAAGAGTTATTAGATATATAGATGTATAGTATGTGAACACTGTGTGTAAAGTTTCAAAACATTTTACTACTGTCCATTCATGCTGAATTTATTCAGCCTCAGACTGCTTTTTGAATGAAGCACAGTGCAGCCAATCCCTGCAGAAATTATTTATATACACTACTGGTCAAACGTTTTAGGACAGTTTTTGGTATGCACCTTAGTTTAATCTCAGTTTTCTCAGCACATGATTTTTACTTGTTGGAAGCCCAAGACCCAAACCATAAACCTTATTCAGGAAATCATTTTGTATAGGTTAATAAATTAAGTTAATTCTCTTTCACAGTTGTGACCATTAAAAAACAATGGGAACCAATTACAGGAGAAGTAATGTGGTTATTTTTGGGTTATCTATCCTGTCCAAAACATAATATGGGGTCAAGCTACATTAAAGAAATTGTGAGCCAGTGTTATGTTTGTGCCCACATGAACTGTTCACATGTCTGTATCTTCTGTGATCATGATATGTGCATGAGGGGGGTGAGGGGTGAAATATTTAAATGACTGAATAATTGAAATATAGTTTTTTTTTATTTTCATGATCCAAAATTTTCTTATTTTTAAATGACCAAATAAGTAGTAGTCTGTTTTTTGAGGGGGTCCTAAATTCTGACATGCTTGATTTAATATCTGATTATGTGACCTCCAAGCATAATGTTTACATGAATCCAAGACAACCCATAATTGAATTAGTTTACCATTCTGTAAAAATAGCCTTTATTTTAGAGCTTCACAGTTGTGAGTAGTGATAATAACTGGGTTAATTACAACTGAAATGGGTTAAACCACTTGAAATATTTGATGTTCTGTTCTTGTTTCATGTCTTTCCATCATCAAAAAAGATCAGATGTATGTGACTACTGATGTTGTTTAAAATGTCTTCTCCATTTACAGTATCATTCGGCTCATCAGCATTTTGAATAAACTTTAAAGTTAGCAACAGCAAACAAACAATTTGCACGTCTCTCTCAAATGATTCAGAATTGTTACCCGGTGAACTTGAGACTAGACTAACTAAAATGAACCCTACTATTATACTAGATTATGATTATGTCACCACCATCACAAAACCATTCATCATCATCTCTGGAAATGTGTCTACTGTATAATTACTGCTTCAACTTCAAAGATGATTTCTGGTGCTCCTGCTAGAGAATAACTTTACTGTTGATATAACGCTTAGGCCAATATATTAAACAACCTGAAAAAAAAAAATCTGGGACAGTATGAAAAACAAATAAAAATAAAACTACTAAATGTTTCTCACATTTACTTTAAGTTTCATTGCAGACAGTATATTTTGTCTGGTTAACTTCATTTAATTAGGTTACATTCATTCCTGCATTTCAGGCCTGCAACACTATCTAATCAAAATTGGGACCAAAAAATTGGGACAAAATTGGCCAAAAAAAGTGATGTGATTTCAAACAGGTGATGTCAACCAGCGATTTGCTTCAAAAGCTGTATCTTTAAAGAGCAAAGCTGGGCAGAGGACCTCCAGTCAAATGCATGAGAAAATTATTGAAATGTTTTAAATATTGCATACTATCATTAAATGATTCAGGGGATCTGGAGGAATTTCAGTGCATAAGGACAAGGGCACAAGCTTAAGCTTGTGAACCTTCAGACAACACTGCAAGATCAGTTATTTCTCAATATCTGATGTAATACATGAGCAAGAGATTATTTTGGCATACATTTGTCAACTACAATACAGTTACATTCAAAAATACCACTTAAAACTTTACAGTGTAAAAAAGATGCCTTATGTTAACTATGTCCAGAAGGAACATGGACTCTGAGGCATCTGGGATGCACCATCACAGAGTGGAAACATACTTCAGACGTATCAGTTTAAAATTTTTTTTGGAAGAAATGGATGTTGTGTGGTCTGAAACAGGGACAAAAAGGACCATCTAGAATGGTATCAGCAACAAGTCCAAAAGCCAGGGTCTGACATGGTGTGGAGTTGTGTCAATGCAAAGGTCATTTACACTTCTGAGAAGTACAGTATATTGTGATTTTAGAGCAAAATGTGCTGCCTTCCAGACCACATCTTGTCCAAGGACATCCATGCATTCTTCAATAAGACAATGCAAAAGCACATGCTGCACATATTACACAGGCATGGCTGTGGAAGAACTGTCCTGCCTGCAGTCCTGACCTGTCCCCAACAGAATGCATGGAGAAAAATGCAATGACAGTCCTGTACTCTTGCACACTTTAAGATATATCTGTTCTGGACAAAACACCTGAAACCCTCCATCAATTGGATCCTCGGTGTTAAGTGTTATAAGAAGGAGTGACAACATGACAAAGTAGTAAATGCTTTACCATCTCAACTGTTTTAGAATGTGTTGCAGGCCTGAAATGCAGGAATGGATGTATATTAAAAAATATTTTTGGTTCATACTGTCTGTGATGAAATAAAACTAAGTAAATGTAAGAAATACTGCATTTTTATTTACATTTTCTATACTGTCCCAACTTTATCTAATTCTGGTATTGGCCCCCCGCTGTTTAAAGTACATTAACAAATGTATGTACAGGAAAAAATAATGATATTCTGATACTCAGAATAACAGCATGACCTTAAGTGTGATATTGCTATTATACAATTCTACAAGCACTGTTTATTAACACTAATAATTACCATCAGATAATTTAGTTATTTATTTAGTTAATTAACTTTATTTCCCTCCACCAAAACAATAGTTCTGTTCTGTCTGTGAGCTATAGAACACACATATAAAGCAGATACAGTATAAGTTACAGTGCTGTTACTCTATATCAGAACTCTTCCTTGTCCATTCAAATTACTTGATTGGAACCAATTGTTGTGTATAACGCTACATAACACACACACATAAGCTCTTTATGACAACAATCACAAACCTACAAAAAAATTTATAGCAGGCATCATGTGTCATAAAGGCTGATTTTGCTACATTTTATGAAATTGGCAGACCTTTATGACAGATGCCTATTGGAATAAGTATTTATGTAGGTTCATATGTCATAATGAGCTTGTGTAGTTGAAACGTGTCATTTGTAAATATTTTTGCATAAAATATACATCATCAGATTTTCACGTTTTAAAAGTAGATTAGGAGAGTTAAATTAAGCAAAAGAGAAAAAATATACTTGAAAAATGATCTAATATGTACTGTGAGTGGCAAAAGTATACAAACCTTTGATTACAGTATGTAATGTGACACGCTTGTGCAACAATAATTGCAAACAAACATTTCCAGTAATCATTGATCAGTCCTGCACCTCAGCTTGTAGGGATTTCACTTCATTCCTCCATATAAAGCAGCTTCAGCTGTAGGATGCTCCTTTGTTTTTTCGCTTCAGGTCTTTCTACAGCACTTCAATTAAATTAGGGTCGAGATTTCTTTCTTTTGATTTTTTAATTCCAAAAACATTCACTTCCTTCCTTTTTAATCAGTCTTTCATATGTGACTGCATGACCCACATTCTACTGAGATTCACGGACAGATGATCTTTTCTGCCATAAATAAGTGAACAAAATGTTTTTTTTTGTCTCATTAGTTTGGCTTCTGGTTATCTACTGTTAGGATTTGTGAATATCTGAACATGTTTTAGATTTATGTAGAAATACAGGACTTCCTAAAGGGTTCACAAACACCACTGTACATACCAATGTGTAATAAATATACCACACATATATACACCACAAATTTGGGTTAAATGACATTTGTTGATGTTCTGAGGATGTTCTGTTTATGCCAGAGGACAAACTTAATGGTATTTTCTACATATTATAGTGCTCAGTTTCTTTTGATTTTCTGAAGTCAACAAATTGGAAAATAATAACATACAATATTTGCATTTTTGCATAGGCCACACTAAGCTCTTTTTCCAAAATGTAAAGTTCAGCAAATGAAAAGTGTGCATTAAAATGTGCAGAAGTTTGTTATCAGTGTTATTTAACCAGGGGTGCACAAACCTTTGTATAAGACTGTACATCAAACTGCATTACGCTAAATTTTAAAACAAAAAAACAGAAGTTTCACCCCCACAAGTTCTACATTATCATACAAATGTTTCTCCTCTCACCCTCTTAAGGTCGAAGTTTTTCTGAGGCTGGACATCTCCACAGGTGTCTCTCAGGAGCACGGCCAAAGCAACGGTCATCAGGAGGATCTTCATGTTTACAGGACAGAGGAGCAGAGCCAGGTAAACAGGTCAGATCAACAGGACTGTGCTGCACAGAGCTTGTGTAAGATGGTGCCAGCCTACAGAGCTCTGCCCCCAACAAATCCAGCCAATCAGAGCAAGAACACTCTTCTAACAAAGTTACTCTTCATGGAAAGGTAAGGCATGGAAAAAGAGATGATTGCTCAAAGACGTTAACCTTGTTTTTTTCTTCTCATATAACCACATATAAACAATTCTCTGGACAGTAGAAGCTGAAGATGAAGAGATTTTAGATGTGGACTGTTTTAAAACATCAGGAAACTGTAAAACAGCAGCATTCTGATCAAAATAATATCCGGAATTCATCTTTCAAAAGTGGGGAAGCAACTTGATAACTTGAAGAAAATAATGACGGTATATTAATCTTTAAATACGTTCTTGTTAACCTTCAGCTTCACATTCACAGAATTTCTTGTGAATGTTGAATAAAACATCTAAAGAATAGTTTAAACAAATACAGGGCACAGAACATTTTTTTTGCATTATACAGTAGCTGCACTTTATAGTCCTACAATTACAGACTGTAGTTCATCTGTTTCTCTGTTTACTTTATTATCCTTCTTTCACCTGTTCTTTAATTATCAAAACCCTCACCAAGCAGCTGTTATTTGTGGTGGATCATTCTCAGCACTGCAGTCACATTGATGTGGTGGTGGTATGTTGGTGTGTGTGCAGCATTGCTGGTGGAGTGAGAATAGTTGACCAACCAAAACTATCCAGCCAACAGCGCCCTGTGAGCACCAGTGAAGAACTAAAGACCCAACACAAACTGTGCTGAGCTGCTGTCTCTGACTTTACATCTACAAGTTGGATCAACAAAGTTTGTGTGTCTAATAGAGTGAACAGTGAGCCAACAGTGTTTAACATCTCCAGCAGCTCTGCTGTGTCTGATCCATTTGTACCAGTGCAGTACACTAACACACCACTACATCAGTGTTAGTGCAGTGCTGAGAATATGTCCGCTCACAAAACCCCGCTATTATACATGGTGTACAGGGTAATGAAAGTGTAAAACTACAAAGTGCACCTGTATGATCAGTGGAGCTGATAAAATGGACAATGAGCATAGATACAAGGAGGTGGTTTTAATGAAGTGGCTGATCCATGGATGTACTCTTTAGGGCACCTGGTTAAACTACATTTTATTCATTTCAAGAGACAATAAGTTGACCGTCTTCTATAGAGAACAAACTTCTGCACATTTAAATACACAATCAGTAAAGCATGTAACTTAACCAGGGGTGCACTCAATACTTTCACTGCATTGAACAGCTGCTGTTAATACAAATATTCATTCATGAACAGAGACTCATTTATATATTTTTTTATTAATATTGATTTTCAGATGCCATGTTTTTTCCTTCTCCAGAGCATGATTTACAGCTAGGTTTTTGAGACAAGAGGACTTCAGTGCGACACTGCACACCTCACACACCTCCCCCTACACACACACACTCACGCATACATACACAGTGCACTATTTACTAACCGAGCCACCATCCAAACACACTTTTCCGATCTACAACTGCACGAGTTGTTCCTGAGTACCAAACAAAAAACAAGGAAGATCAAAAAGGTGCATTTATGAACAGCAGAGTGATTACAGTGTGACACATGTCCAGTTCTGAGAACTCAAAACAAAGTGGACATTTCTGCTCCCCGGCTAGTAGTTTTAGTAGTTATTTTTTGTCATCTGCAATTTGTAGAGTGTTTTGGGGAACATAGTACCACATAAATGTGGCCATAACACAGAGTTTTACGTTTTCCATAATAAGAAGGGAGGACACCACAAAGCTGATGTCAGTGAACAAGCCAACCTTTTTAGTTTAAAAAGAAATTTCACCAATTAAAAAATTAACAATTGAATTTTCAAACAAAAAGAGCATTTTAGATTATTTTGTTGTGAATTGGATTATAGGGAAACTTTAAGATGTGGATTTCTTTACGATAGTGGTCATAGGAACCAAGAGCTATGATCTCTACAGTGCAAACAAAACTTAGTGTTATTAACAAACATGTCCTCATCTTTATCTCATTCTGTTGGTATTAAAACTATATTTCAGCTTAACATGCTTTGCGTGGATCTTTCTAAATTGTGTGGGTTAAAAAAAATGTTTTAGGCCACATGAAGCAATGTCTCATCTACTGAAAATTAGGGTTGTGTATTGGCAAGAACTTGGCGATATGATACAGAATTTACATATCAATACATTGTGATATTGTATACAAGAAAATATATGTTTTTTAAAAACACATTATTATTACTATTATTATTAAATAATAATAATAATAATAATAATAATAATAAAAAACAAGACATGTATGTTTTTTAAAACATTAATAAATACTAATAATAATAATAATAAAAACAAGACAATATATGTTTTTTAAAACATTATTATTATTACTATTATTAATTTAATTATTAATAAATAAAAAATAAGAACTCAGTGGTGTTTGTATTCCTTACTTGTTTACATTGTAGTGGAAGAGCCTAATGGCTGAAGAGACTACAACTCTGCCATCTAGTAATCTGGAGTTTAAACACAACACAAAAAGAACCACCATCTACCATCAATGTTTGCATATAAACTATTCATTAAAAGCCCATACTGTGTTTGAAACTCAATACAGTATCACAAAAAATAATATTGCAATAATCAAGTGCATCAATATTTTTTTACATCTGTATTTTTAACCACATCATGAAAAAACTACATGTTAATTTAAACCTCTGGTTCCCATCACCACCATCAAAATACTCTGACTCTGCGTCAACTTGATGATTAACCAGAAATGTACTAAAAAGTAGTGGAAGTCCTTTTTAAAAGGTATTATATTAAACCCATCTTAAGTAGACAAACGAGGGCTTGCTAACCCACAAATGCACCTTCCATATACTAATCCCTTCTTGGTCCTTGGTTTAGCAAATATAAAAACATTACAGTGCTTTTATCCACAGCACAACATAAAGTTCAAAATATGAAAACACATTAAAATACCAATTATGACAAAAGAAAAATAATATTGGTACATCAGCAGGAATTTAGAGTGAAGTAGCCATTCTGAGCTGTCAGTGTACGGAATGAAGACCTTCAATATTTTGGTCAAATGAGGGGAAACAGCACCTGCTGCAGGATGTGAGTGGGAACTGCATCCTGTTTTTCCATGGCCCACATGTGTTTAACAGTAAAATCATTAAAAAAAAGTGCACACTTCTTCAAACATAGGTCAAATACAATTCCATTCAGCCTAAAAGCAGTCGACTTGCAGCTGTTTGTTCTTCAAGACCAAGCTATGAAGCTGGTTTTAAACACTGAAATGCTTGACTAGTCGATTTGTAGATAATTCAGTTTTTGATTCATTCACACTTATTTTTTTGTATTTTGCATTCACAGTTAGGCAAAGAAAAGGAGGAAAAATCTGGATCCGCATGATTTTTCCAAAACACAGACACAAACTCTGACACAGACTTCATTTTTTAAATGGGATGTTTGGAGCAGGTACATGTAATCACCGTCATATCTAACCCCTTTTTGAGGTCATTTGGGGGAAAAGCAGCTGCCATTTACCTAGTGTAAAACAACCATCAGGAATGATCCAGAACTAACTGGAAAGAAGAACTTATTAAAAAGCCCAATCCTGGTACTGAAGATCAGTCACTCTTTAGTGCCAACCTTAACCAAACCACAACTGATCCAGGTAATGAAGACCATCAGACTCGTATGAATATCAGAGTCAGGTGTGTTGGATCTGAACTCTCCAGGACCGGGATTGGGGACAACATACATTTAACATTTTCCCTTTTCCTGTAAAGCTTCATGTTTTGGAGATACAGATTCTCTCACAACAGCAACATGTTGAACTTGGTGTACATCAAGTGTGCATCTGCTATTAAACAAAAACAAGGTTGTAGAACTGGGAAGTGTACTCAAGAGAGGCCTCAGCAAGTTGCCTAGCAAAGACTCCTCACTGTCATAGGACTGCGCGTGTGCGCACACACACTCACACAGGCCTGAGAATGAGACTCATTAAATGCTGAGCAAACCAATGGCTCAGTATTCAGTCCCCAAACCTCCTCAGGCTAATTAACGCGCATCTGCCCTCTCTCGCACACCCCCATTATCACCAAAGGAGAGGAGAAAAGAGAAAGATAACCTACAAATGCATAAGCAGGGTTATACAATGACAAAAAAATTGCAGGAATGGAGAGTACTTGGAGTGACCTGGTTGTACCTTATTGGCTTAAATCGGGGGGGGGGGGGGGGGGGGGC
>BRDA01001996.1:0-35897 GCA_036984385.1 Crenuchus spilurus
TGACTTCTGAAGGTAATTGATTGCACTGAATTTTGTTTAGAGGTATCAGAGTACAGGGGTTGAATACTTATTGACTTCACACTTTTAAGATTTTTGTTTGATAGAAAGTTTTAAAACCATGTATCATTTTCATTCCACTTCACAATTATGTGGTACGTTGTGTTGGTCCATCACTTAAAATCTCCATAAAATACATTTACGTTTGTGGTTGTAAGGTGACAAAATGTGAAAAAGGTCAAGGGGTATGAATACTTTCTGGACCCACTGTAGGTTTATGTTCTGTTTTACAGCGTGCCAGTGTGGTCCAGCTGACAGCCTTTGTGTTGGGCACCCATTTTTGGGGTTTTTGGCCACTATTGGTTTTCACATCCATTTTTACGCAGCAGCGCTGTGCGCCATCGCTTTAGTGCAACATGTTTTAGTTTAGTTTGAGTGTTATACAGCCGGGGGCAGCCGTGGTCTAGTGGTTAAGCATCTGGTCTGGTGACCTGAAGGTCACTGGTTCAATCCCCAGGCAGGTCACGACTTGAGCAAGACACCTAACCCCCAATTGTAAGTCACTTTGGATAAAAGCGTCTGCTAAATGCCTCAAATGTAAATGTTATCAATGAGAAACAAAACAAAGCCAGAATGAACTTTTTAAAATAATCATAAATTGACTTTTTTTTTTTTTTACAATATTGTAATTTTTGGAGATGCACTAGTATGACAATGAGTTTCAGGGCCTGAATTTCAGTGCGGGATTGTTATTGCACATAATTTTACAGCAATAATGTTGAGCTAACGTTAGCACCAGGGCGGAATAGATGGTTTTTCAGCTCATTGTGCATTCCCACGCTAGGCAGATCTTCTATGTGTGTGACCTTATTGGACAGCAACCTGTTGTGAAAAGAAAACTTCGATCAATCACAGCGCTAGTTATAAACTCTAAAGACAGGCTACAAGCAGAGAGTCGTGGAGCCTCAAAACGAAAGTAAGGAATCTGGTTTTCATCCCTTTGAGTTTGGTCCCTGTCAGAACAAATAAAGGAGCAGCACTTGAGTGAGGTAACCTGTGTGGTGGGAGTTCACTGTGAGAACAGGGCAGCCATTTACAGTGACAGAGTTTCTGAAACATGTCCTGCACGAAAAACAGCGAGTTTATCAGCTGATCAGTGAAATGTCTGACACTATAGTAATGTCTAAAGTAAGAAATGTGCATGTGGATGTATATTAATGCATAGTTGGCCAGAGATTTAATATAATGAACAGTGAAGTGTAACTG
Organism: Crenuchus spilurus; assembly: GCA_036984385.1. Lineage (NCBI taxonomy): Eukaryota > Metazoa > Chordata > Actinopteri > Characiformes > Crenuchidae > Crenuchus > Crenuchus spilurus. The sequence goes on from BRDA01001996.1 coordinate 1,264, forward strand.
GCTAATAATTGTATGTAAATGTCTGTGTGTATTGTTGTATCTAGGGATGTATGACTGGTTCATGTTGTATATAATGGTGTATAGGAATGTATAACTAGTTAAAGGGCTGTTACACAGCTGTGTATAATAATGTGTAGCTGGTTAAGAATACTGTATGATGGTATATAGGGATGTTTAACATTGAATATAATGTAAAATGATAAAATTGTATATAATGGTATTTAGGGATGTATGACTGCTTAAGGACTGAATTTAATTGTATATAGAGATGTATATCTGGTTACAGAGTGTATATAATGGTGCAACGTAGTTAAAGATGGTGCATATTGATGTATGGTGATGCATATGTGGTCAAAGATTGAATATATGTTATATGTTAAATATATGGTTAAAAATGTGGCATATTTTTGTGGCATACACTCATAATGATTATGAGTGTATGATTTTGTATTAATACTGTAAAAATGTAATACTTGAATAACTAGATGTGGTGGTGAGGGGGAACTAGGTGCTTAGTAATAAGATGTGATGAGTGAGCGTGTGAACTCAATCATTACTGATCAGCAAATGTGCCTGACGTCACACCACAGACTGTGCCATGTCGTGCGCTGCTGCAGTAAGTTGCTACTCAAAAAAAAGAATCCAAGGTTGGCAGGTCTGCAGCTAGTATCCCACCCCCTAAAAAGTGTCTAAATCTCCCCTATGTAGCACATTTCATGGGGGAATTCCCACTCATTCTGAAGTTTTGTATATTTTTTCTTGCAGTTTTATGGCTGCCTGTCTCAGCAGCAGAACATGCTTCAGGATTATCTGAGGACTGCGACGTACCAAAAAGCCATTTTACTGAATGAAATCGACTTCAAAGATAAAGTTAGTCAATCAGCAAACACTTCATTATCACACACACAGCTAAACAACCACACACAAATGACATTACCACATATTTATTCTCATATTTACTTTTTCCAAAAATTCCATTAAAGGTTAAATTAAATGAAAGGTTTTCAAATAATGTAAAGGATCTATAACAAATCCAACACTCCTCCTTGCTTTGATCCTTGTGCTTTTTACACATTTAGGAAATTAATTCTCCGCAATTTAACCCAATCCGTGCAGTGAAACACTCATTTACACACTAGTGAACACACACTAGGGGGCAGTGAGCACACGTGCCCAGCGGGCAGCCCTAGTCACAGCACCCGGGGAGCAGCTAGAGGTTAGGTGCCTTGCTCAAGGGCACTTCAGTCCTGACCTGTTGGATCTGGGAATCGAACCGGCAACTTTCAGATCACAAGCCCAGTTCTCTAACCACCAGGCCTCTTTTTAATTTATAATAATAATAAAAAAAACACTGAAAGGATTTTTAGGGAAGTAAAAGTGGTTGGTATATTCCAAATAAAGGGTTCTTAACAGAACCTATTAATTATGCGGAAATTCTTTAAGAACATACTAAGATGTCGCTGCTGCAGTAGTCTGTGCAATATTTTATTTTATTTTATAATATAAATAATTAGATAGTTTTAACTTCATTTTTGTCGTCTTTTTTTTATTTTAATTTCACGTGCATGCTTTTTTTAGGGAACCAAAAGTGGTCGGTCCATACCAAAATAAACAACCTTCTTAGAACTTTTGCATTATGTGAAGATTCTTTCAAAATTGAAAAGGTTCTTTACACTGATTAATCTCATTTACGAAAAGGTTTAGCAAAAGGTCAACCACAAAAAATTTTTTATATCCTTTTTTATATCACTCCTTTATATCACTTTTTTCCCTTAAATTTTTATCCAATTTTCTCTTCAATGTGTTGGTAGCTAATTGACCTGCCCATTCGTTGACTCTCCCTATCACTTGTAATGTCTGTGACTCTAGGAGGGTACAGACTAACACAGGCCTCCTCAGATGCATGTGAAGTCAAACTCCGCCTCTTTTCTAACTGCTGCTGATACATCACCGGTGGCAGCCAATGCTCTGAGGAAAGAATCCCCTGTTCAGATGGATCACCTGGCAGACACCTGAGCCAGCTGACATTACTTAGTAGTGCTAAGGAGAGAGTGCCATCTTACCTGCCAGGAGAAAGCACGGCCAATTTTGCTGCCCATGCTGCTGATGGCAAGCAGCATGACCTGGATTTGACCTGTGATCCTCAAATCATAGTGACATATAGAGACTGCTGAGCCACTCGGGCCCCTTGTATCTCATTTGACAGCTGTATTTTTAAAAGTATAATACTAATCATACTATTACTACTACTACTAATAATAATAATAAAATCTAACTAACCATAATGGACAACAATACTAATAATCTCCTCTTCATCAACAGGTAGTGCTTGATGTAGGCTGTGGAACTGGGATCCTCTCCTTTTTTGCGATCCAGGCTGGGGCGAAGAAAGTGTATGCAGTGGAGGCCAGCTCAGTGGCCAGATATGCAGAAGTACGTACACTATATTCTTCAACTCACTTTAGTTTTTTACATGTATTTGCTACGTTCTTATATGAAGTTAGATTTTTTTCTGAAAAGATACTGCCTTGTTGACATGCTTAAAAACATCTCCATCAGCATTCAATGACATCTGTTCAGTAAACGTCTTTCAGTGTGCAGTGAGGTCAGAAGTATTCTTCTACACATTGGACCATGTTTTTATACAACAGATGACTTATCTGTGTTAATATAATATAGCTAGTAAAATAGCTACATTTACTCAGTTACATGTACTCAGTGTAATTGATTTGTACTTTTATACTGTTAATACTTAAGTAGATCTACACTTATGCTACTAATTCAGTTTCTGCATTTAATTAAGAGTATGCACTGCAAAGTACCCATCAGTGAGCTATCACAGCAACAACTTAGCAACACCTGATCAACTACCTGGGACACCATAGAAACCACTTAGCAACAGCCTAGCAATCACTTAGCAATCTCTTACCAACCACATGTCAACAGCTCAGGAACCACTTAGCAGCCATGTGAGATACCACAACAACTTTGCAACACCTGAGCATCCACGTGAAACATCACAGCAACCATGTAGCAACAGCCTAAGGAGCATTTTGCAATCACTTACCAAACACTTAACAACCTCTTAACAACCACATAGCAACAGCCTAGCAACGTCTAAGCAACCATGTGAAGATCCACAGCAATAACTTTTCCATTCCTCAGCAACCACCTGGGACACCATAGCAACCATGTAGCAACAGCCTAACAATCATTTAGCAACAGTTTTGAAACCACCTAGCAATCATGTAGCAACAACCACATCAGCATAATGGTTGGCGTCAAAGGGCCAGATTAACAGTATGAATGTAACAAAATGCAATATAATTTAAAATAAATGAAACTACACCTCATTATGTTGTTAGATATCTATTTCTGTATTTATTATGTATTCAGTATAAGGGGAGCAGGACTATGTCACAACATATGACAGAAGCATAATTTTACAAAACAATGAGGTAATGCTGCCTGTCATTGAGCACACACAAATACATTCAGAGACTTTTCTTCTTTTTACGTTATGTGACGGTATGTTATTTGTTTCTTCTTTACCTAAAAAACACTCACGATAACTATCACTATCTATTTCTGCTGGCAGTTCTCCCCACAACTACTACAACCACAAACAACAATGCACACCACTCACTAACCAGAAGTTAAGAGGCAACACCTGCTGGTGCTGGTGTAGCGAGTATGTGTGGAAAAAAGGGAAAAAACATTTATATATATATATATATACAGGATTTAGACAATGAAAGTGAAACAGCTGTCATGTTAGTGTGGGAGGTTTCATGGCTAAATTGGACCAGTCTGGTGGCCAATCTTCATTAATGTCACATTGCACCAGTAAGAGCAGAGTGTGAAGGTTCAGTTAGCAGGTAAGAGCACAGTTATATAGTATATTACAATGCACACAACATTATGGTGACATACCAGAGTTCAAAAGAGGACAAATTGTTGGTGCACGTCTTGCTGGAGCATCTGTGACCAAGACAGCAAGTCTTTGTGTCTAAATATTATTGAGCCACTTTGGGGTGTTTTAGAGGAGCGAGTCAGGAAACGGTTTCTTCCACCAGCATCACGTAGTGACCTGACCACTATCCTGCAAGAAGAATGGCTTAAAATCCCTCTGACCACAGTGCAGGAATTGTATATGTCATTCCCAAAAGGAATTGACGCAAAAGGAGGCCCTACACCATATTAATAAATTATTGTGGTCTAAAACCAGCTGTTTCAGTTTCATTGTCTAACCCCTGTGTATATATTTTATATTTTATTTTTTTATTATTATTATTATTATTTTTGTTTTGCCCATTTCACATAAAATCTCTTGCTATTTGTTTATTATTTTGTATTATTTGCCTTATTTTGTAACACAATTTAGTCAATTTTTGTTGTTTCCTTTGTGCAGTAATATTGGTTTATTTGAATTTGAGTTAGTCACTATGGGGGGTCTTTTATTTTGAAGTTGGATTACAGTGTCATCAGTGAAAGTGATGTTTCCACTTCTCTAGTGTCATTATTTTACACTTGTGAATAGGGTCTGAATTATTACAGAGTCTACTGACTTTTTTCAATTACAGGCTTAACTACTTTTTCAGTTTTCAAACTTTTACTTCACTTATGGAGGGTTACACTTCTCTTATGAGGAGCCTCCCCAGCTCCCCTCACTTTGCACCCTGCTGTTTACAGCAAGTTACTGCTTTCTGATTTGTCACACTTTGACTCCAGAGGTTTATTAATGAACTTATGAAATAACTGAAGTGTAGGAGAAGGACCATGCCCAAAGACCATCCCTCATCCTTCCAGGCATGCCCTGTATTCATGCACCACTTCTCCTCCATACTTTAGTCAACCTCCCAGTCCATATCTTTTCATCAAAATGGGCCCAGCTCTCCAACTCAAAGCAGAAGCCCGAGCTCTTGGAGTTCTCTCCCTTCTGTTGTTTCAATCAAATGGAAGTCCATTTTATTTTACAAGAGTGGTGCATCAATCCTAGAGATTTTGGATGTTAAAGGAAGTGTCCGTGCAGTTTTCTAGGTGCCTCAGTACTTAAGTACTTTTTCTGGTGCATTCACACCTCTGTTCAAGTTGTGTTAAGAAAATTGCATTTAGAGGTAAGACTACTGTTACTTGACTATGGTATTAAGTTACCCACCTGTATTAAGCTCAGACTGATGGGTTTTAAGTAAAATGTCTAACAGTGTTACACCTATAGAGCTCCAGAGGTTGCTCTGCACATGTCTTGAGTGCATGACATTCTAGCTGTTTAATGGCTTATAGACAATTTCTGGCATTTGGATATGGAACCTCTGTGTGTTTGCTTTTGTGCACATGTGTGTATGTGTGTGTTGGGGGGCAGGGGGGGAGTAAAGGAAGCATATTTTTATGGCTGGATGGATGCTTGCTCTACAGTCAAGCATGGTTTAAACTGCTCGATTTTCACCCATTTGTTCGTTTTCAGACTACTACCAGATGTGTTTCTTCTCATTTCCAGCACGTCGCAACAAATCTGCCAAATACAGCTTCTGACCTTAACCTGAGTTTCCCTCTTTGTTTAGATATTGCACACACAGTGTGGTGTTGTGTTCTCTGACTGATTATGATCAACAAGGCCCACATTTTTGCATGTGTCGCTGCGTGCACCCTAAAATGGCACGCAACAATTAGCAGACAAAACCTTCTAACACACAAACAAAGGTGTGTCTTGCTGTATTGATTTGTGAGGTAAACGGTCATATATTTTATATTCATTACACATAAAGTGACATTTCAATCTTTTTTGTTTTAATGTTCTTCAGTATGACTTATAACTCATGAAAATCAGAAATCCAGAATCTCAAATTATTCGAATATTTCATTTGGAGTTTGAGTAATAATGGTTTAAATAATGATGAGTAAAATTATTAAAGAATAACTTAAATATTCTCTCTTCTCTCTCTTCTACAGAGAACATCTGTACATTTTAATGCACTTGCAGTACCATTCAAAACTCCAATGTTTTTCTTTATTTTTTGTCTTACATTATAAATTAACACTGAAGTCATCCAGACTATGAAGGAACATATAATGAATCATGTAGTAAACTTAAAAGTGTTAAACAAACCAAAACATGTTTTAGATTTTACTTCAAAGTAGACACACAACTGATGTCTCAAACACATTAAGAGGCAATAAATGCAAGTCATGAACTCTTGACAAGACACAGCTGTTAACTGAAAGCCATTCCAGGTGACTACCTCATAAAGCTGACTGAGAAAATGCCAAGAAAGCTACATCTAAGCAAGAGGTGCCTACTGTGAAGAATGTAAAATATAAACATATTCTGGTGTGTTTAACACTTGTTTGTTTACTAAATAATTACATTTGTGTTTATTCATAGTTTAGATGACTTTAGTATTAATCTACAATGCAGAACATTTTTAAATCACTGAATGTCCAGAAGGTGTCCAAACTTTTGATTGGTACTGTATAATGAATAAAATAAAATGTAAAATGATGCTTTGCAAAAGCTATGGCACATTAAATATTTGTTTGTTTTCTATAGAGTTTAACTTATTTCTTTTCACTTTGAAAATCATTATTCATAATTACAACATTATAACAGATAATTAATAAAATTATCATTATGAATATATTAAATTAGAATATAATTCATTATTGTAATTATAATAATAATCAGTAAAGTATGAACTCATTTATTGGCCAATATAAAAATCTTCAAATGTAAAATACAACTGAAGTGATTCAAGTCAAATAGAATCACACTGTTGTATGGTCAGGTATTTATATTTCTAGTCTACCGTATATATGACTTGATTGATAATTGTACTCCTTTTTTTGTCAGATACTGGTCAAAAGCAACGGCATGTCTGACCGAATCGTTGTGCTTGCTGGGAAGATTGAGGAAGTGTCCTGTCCAGAGAAAGTGGACGTAATCATCTCTGAACCCATTGGCTACATGCTGCTCAATGAGAGGATGCTGGAGAGCTACTTACACTCCAAAACCTGGCTGAAGCCCAAAGGTTGTACAAAAGGTTGACCAGTGCCAGTCTAAGTGACCATTAACATATGGATTTTTGTAGCCTGTGTCACTTCATTCATTTCAGCCACTTTGTTCTTTTTCACTGACTGATGTGAATAAAGTTTTTTTTTCTTTTCTGGCTCAGGTATGATGTTCCCCACTTTCAGTGACATCCACTTGGCACCCTTTACTGATGAGCAGCTTTACTTGGAGCACCATGCACGTTCCAGCTTCTGGTAACAGATCTAACCACTACAAAGTCATGCATTCTTTATAGCCTTTGGCAGTGCTCAAGCATCCCCACAGTTCCTGGTTGAACACACCTCATTCAACCACAAAAGGCTTTAAAATTAGTCAGCTGGGTCAGATCAACAGAGAAAATGTATAATAGCATAAAATACAAGTGTCATGATGGCTTACATTGGCCAAAAATAAGATTGATATAATTTTAGGCAAGGTTTGAGACAATCAGCCAAGACATGTTTGATGTCTGAAGTTTGCTTCTTTAGTTTTGCACTGGAGCTGCAAAGCTAATGAAGCTAGCAGGTAATGGAAGCTTACAGCTTTACTAAATCTGCATGCTGGAATAATCATACAGTTTTCTCAAACTGAATTGAGCTGGTCATCTCAAACAGATATTTATGTGGTTTCTGAGATTCTCTCCCTCTCTAAATTAGAGAACAACCTACAATTTCCTAAATATCAAGAAAAAAAAAAAATACTATTATTATCCAAACATGAATAAAAGAGCAGTATTTTAAGCATATGTCATGGTTGCATATACAGTGGGACCGCGGTTATTGTTTGCCCTGTTTATCATACAATTCAGTTATCATCAACTTTTTTAGGGGGAAATTTTGTCCCAGTTATCGTTCATTTGCCTGGTTTTCATCGGCATGCCCACGTGACTCACTTCTGCTTTCACTAACACAAAGAATCTACCCACACGTTTGTCACTCACCCACACGCTTGTTGTTCATTCTAGCTTTATTTCTTGTTGAGTGAGCATCACCCCACGCGTTCATCAGAAACATTTCCAGTTTTTAGATTTTGTGCCTGTTTTTTGAGCGCGAGTCCTCTTCTCCTCCCTCTCCCCTCCTCACCATCTTCCATATGCCAAGAAGAGTCTTCAGTAAAGGTAAGAGTTGTTACAGGACTGTACCCAGTCTTCTAAGTGGAACCAAGCAGAGAGCAGACAGAAGCTAAAAAGCTTCACAAAAAACAAAAGGCTCAAGAAGCACCCAAATAAAAACACTCAAAACAAACTAAAGCACATCACACTAAAGTGATGGCGCTGAGCACTACCACCTGAAAATGGGTGCATATACAAATAGCGGCACAGAACCCTGAGAATGGCTGCTGGCTTTATAACACTGGCATGCTCTAAAAACGGAGCGTAAATCCAAAACGGTCCAAAAGCACTGAGACCTGAGAGAGAAAGCAAGAGAGAAAACACAGGCTTCTCAAGAAAGAGAAATGGACGAGAAAGACATTTACAGTCGTCGCTTTATTGTTGAAACTTACAATGATTGCTGTCGGCCGCAGCCACTCCAAAATAACAACAGGCTAGAGAGCCAAGCTAACAGGCTAATGCTAACACTCGGGCTGACACACACACACACACACACACACAGCGAGCTCCCCATCCTCCTCACACAAACAGACGACCACACAGCGACTTCGTGCTCTCTCGCCCGGCCCCACTACGCTCTCCCCCAATCACACGCTTGTCATAAACACAACAGTGCATTTTGGCGGCGCTGGTGAGGAGGAGCTAACAAGCAGCAGCATTAGACTTCTGAACTCACTGTCAATCTGCTCAGACGTGAAATGGAAACGAATGTTAATGCTTATCGAATTCTATTGTCCCGGCTTATCATCGTCATCGAGGGAAAACTTATCGTGAAAAAAATCGACATCGTTTTTATCGCCCAGAACTAGTCTCAATGTTTAAGAGCATTTGGACTGAACACCCACTCTGCTGAGACCAAACCTCTCATTAGCAGAAAGAATCAAAAGGTTAGCCTAACCTCTGCTGAGGAGAATGTTGTGTGGACAAAGGAGAGGTGGTCCAAAGTTCTCTTTAGTGATGAAAACAAGTTTATTTGGGTCGGATGGGAAACATTATATTCGTTGTCAAACTGGGGAAAGACTGAACCCAAAATGTGTAAAGAAGTCAATGAAAGATGGAGGAGAAAGTGTCATAGGAATGTTTTTGGCAACAGGATTTGGGCCTCTTTCACAGCTACATGGCAGAGTGAATGCAAATGTTTAAAAACATGTCATTTCTTCCCTGCATTCATCAATCCATCAGCCAGCAGTTTTCAAAACAATGTCTCCTGTCTCACCTGTCACCTTAGTTCACTGAAATGGAAAACACTAAAATAATGAAATGGCCAGCCCAGAGTCCTGAACCCAACAGAACCCCAGAATCACACTAGAGCTGTGTGAGACACTAGAGATGTCCTGTGGCCGCAGATGTGCTGAAGTCATTCAAAGCAACGGCCTGTACACTCCCTACTAATTGCTGACTGTTGTAATCTTTATCTGTGTTACAGCTGTTCTCTAATTTAAATCACATATTACTCAAATTAAACAAAGTACTAGCAGACATACTCACAGGAAAGAAAAACTGCACAGTCCGCCACTGCTTATGGGTACTTTTGGTCTGTACTTTTGTCTTGTTTTCTTAGCAGCTTTGGCATCTGCACAGCATACAGTAACATTCAAATCCACTGAAGCTAAACAGGTCTGGGTCTGGTTAGGACTTGGATTGGAGACCTCCAAGGAAAAGCTTGTGTCTGGTGGTAGTGGTGTTGGTGGACAACAGGAGGCGCTGTTCCTGTGTTCTTTGTGGATTCTAGTGCTCAAATGCAGTGATGGGGACAATCTACTGTGTAGATAGTGTCTTTCAGATGAGATCTCTCGGAGGTCAGAAAAAGGTCGCTGGCATTTTCTCTAAAAACTAAAGTGATTACTCTGATGTCCTGGCTAAATGTGCCACTCTTAATAATCTGCATCTTCAAAACTGGCTTTCATCACCTCTCTGTGTAATAGCTATAGTCATTCCTTGTTAACACTGTTAACCTTGTTTGCTACGTTTTTGAACACTAAATACATCTTTTTTGATGTAAAAAAAATGGTGAGAATTATATTTTTTCACTGCTAACAGAAATACTAGTATCTTAGAAGGCCATATGTCTCTTCCAACCAGGGGCTTTAGTGCTTTCCTCTGAATGTTTATAGTCTCATCCATGTGGGTTTATTTGACGTTTCCCACAGGGCCCTGTGGTTGGCTGACACAGAGAAAGGGCAATTGGCCCACCACCCACAGCTCAAGGCCTGCCCGGATAGTGCCGTGACCCGGGCTGAGCTTCCAACAGTAAAACGCTCCAGTGCAGTCCAAACCTGACTCATAGCAGAGACACAGGCTTCTCACATCATCTCTCTCTCTCTCTCTGCTCCAGTGGTGAAGTTAACCAAGCAGAGTGCCGGAATGGTGGTACCAGTCAACTGGATCACCTTTTCATCCATTCAGAAGCTGCTGAACCACCTTGTTTTAGCAACCCCCACTTTCAAATCAGCCATAAACCTCTCCTACCATCATGTCTCAGACCTGTTCATATCTAAAATAACAGCTGTTTCGTTTTGTTTAATACATGATATATGGTATGTCAGTAATTCTCCACTGCAGTGAAAGCTCCTCTGTGAAGCTTGTTAGCTAATATCTGCCTGCATCTACACCCAGGCAATGACAGCTGCTCTCGAGTTGTAACTGGACACCCACTGATCTGCCCAAAATCACCGCCTCACTTTCTCCGGTACCACCATTCATGTCTCATCACAGGAACCAAAACACAACAAGGGAAGGAGCTCTCCACCTTACTGGTTCTAAAGCCTTATGAAATTAAAAAGTCTCAAAGGACATGCTTTGTGTCTGGACATTACTTCTTTAAGGTTGCACTGTACATTGAACACTAATAACTAGCAATCAGAGATGTTATATTATGGACACTGGTCACTGTTTAAATATGAATGGGACAGCCTGAAATGATCAACACTGTAGTACAACACTGCAGTACAGAAAACCCCACCAATCATCATATTAGTAAAGCATGGGGGGCAGGACAGGCCTTTCATAGTCTTTAACTGACTCACTGATGTATTTTCTTATACAAAGCATGCAAACCATTAAATGTCTATAAACAAGAAAGGTCTGCCAATGTGTAGGAACCAGAATGAGAAATAACATTTTTCTGTATTATTTGAACCCAAGAGTGCAGGCAAGTTATACCCTTTTGTGAGATTATACCAGTGATTCTAAATACAGTATGTATTTTAAACGTTAATGTCTTTTTCAGTTTCTGATATACAAGCCTCCCCATTCAAAGATATAGTCCTGTCTTTTATGGCTGGAAATAACTAACCTGTGGATGACAGCGGAGTGTACAGACTTGTCTTATAATGACTTTGTAGCAATCCGTCACATTGCATGTCTAAATCAATACATGTTTATCTTAAAGGGTTAATTTCTGATTAATGCATAGCCAGGTTATTACTTTCATTTTCAGTCCTATCTAGCCCATTCATAGGTTAAAGAAAGCATGTAAGCAAGCAAACTCAAATAAGTTTAGACAATGCCTCTTATTTTCCTGTTTGCATTTGATTAGGAAACCCTAGTCTGGTCAAACCTCCCATTGTTCTTAACTGTCTCCACTTCCAATGACTCTTTCACACCTTTTTCTCCTGTTATTTCCTCTCTCAAAAATCATACCCCCTGATCTCCACCCCCCTTAATTCCCTCCCATGTAACTAACTGTATTTAAACCCCAAAGAATATTTGCTCTTTGGACTGGAGTGGACTGGTGACAGACTCAAGCTATGCTTTGAAATAAACTGAAATCAGAAGATCCAGACTCTTCCTGTCTGCCAGATTTCTAACAGTGATGATCAGCCATGTGGTCAATTGTGTGATGATGACCAGTGAGCTGTTTCATTTACAGTCAGAGCTTCAGGGATTAGCCCAGTAGGGGTTTTTAACCCTCTGGAGTCTGAGGGTATTTCAGACACTCTGATGTCGCCTGACATGACTTCACTTTTGTACAAATTACACCCATCTCATTTCCCCCCCAAAGTGTTACACAGACTTTTTGTTCAGCACAAATTCAGCAACAACAATGTCAAAACAGTACGAGTGTCATGAATCTATATCCTGATTAAATCTGCTCTAAACTTAGACTTTCCAAAAACCTGTTTTCAGATGTGCTGATATATTGTGAAAAAACACTAAACATTTCTAGCCAAGACTTTTGAGCTCAGAACTGAATAAACAGAGGTGGTGGCTACACACTGATCATTACAGCTTTTAGAGATTGTATGTGGTTTTTTTCTAAAGCTTAACTAATGTGAGGTGACACTGTGTTTGACTCATTCAGTGGTTCCTAGATTGAATAATCATGAGGTGAGAACACTCAGGTGAGAGCTCTTTTGTTTTGTTTGGTCTTCACACATTCCACTTCCACTATTCCACCAATGCTATGTCTGGAATTACAATGTCATTATCATATAAATGACAAATTACATAATTTTGGGCGGAAAAAATAACTGTCTTACTCACTCTGACTCACAGGTGCATCTCTGCTTATTTAAACTCCTCTCACAAATATCTAAAATATATTTCAATTCAATCTATTTATATTTGAAAATTAGACCTTTATGGTTTCGGGTATGTTTGCAATGATGTTGCAACTATGTAGCAACAGCCTAGCAATTATTTAGGAATCATGTAGTAACAGTCTGCAGTTTTAGTTATATTGTAATTATTTTACTTTTAGTAAAGACAAGGAAAACAATTCAGGTTGAAAATAAATTACTAATGTAAAAGAATTGCTTAATGTGTATTTAACAATAGTCCAGGCTACATTTTGTTGTTACTGAATAATAAGTCAACAATAATGCAAATACTGACTTTATATCTGACAAATTGACTAAAGTCTGTCTATCATTGGGAAATTTATTGAGTTCATTTTTGATCTCTTGCTGATCCTGGCTTTCTTCATTTGTTAGCGTATGTAGATGTAGGCAGAAGGGTGTAGAGTGACTCATTTTTTCATATTTCCCAGGCGCAGATTTATACTATAGTACACATCTTTGTGTTGACCTTAGATATACTAAATGGATTCCAGTGATAGTCCTGCCATTCCCTGCCAAATTCCAGCATGGTGAATTTCACTGTGTATAACTATAACTCTGTCTCTAGCCAATCACTGATTTTTTTATTCTGTGCCATGAATATCCTGACCACTCACTGATGTTCTTTGGATGTTTGATGAATCAGTGCAATCATATGATTCAATCAGAGGTGTCAAGTAACGAAGTACAAATACTTTGTTACTAGTAGAAATTTTGGTTATCTATACTTTACTGGAGTAATTATTTTCAGACGACTTTTTACTTCTACTTACTTACATTTTCATGTAATTTTCGGTATTTGTCTACTCCTTACACTTTAAAAACTTCTAGGTATTTCATTTCGGTTTGTCATCATTTAAAAAACATCCTATCCAGATAAACTGGCCATCCAGAAAGAGTGAATGTGAATGGTTGGATGATAAGTATAAACATATACGTTCTGATACCCTATTGGTAAGCGATCCATCACACTTGCACGTCATGTGTCTCATCACTCTCCAGTAAGCTCAGTACTACACATATATGATCCACTAATATATTTGAAATGACTATAATGTATTAATTTTCAAGGGGCAGATATGCAGCTGAGACAGGTAGTCAGTACATCCCAAAAAATGTCAACATTACCATTTTAATATAACATTATAGTCATTACGGCTTTTAGAAAAAAATTATTTTGGGGGTGGGGGTGGGGTAGTGCCAAGGGCGTAATTTTGGGTCCAGCATTGGGGGAGTTGAGCTGTCTGCCTATTTATTTATTTATTAAATCATTTACTTTTCTAAAAGGATTCATGAGATTTTGGGTTAACCGTATTAGAAATACATTGTAATGCTTTTACTATGTATTTATTTAACTTTCTTTGTATTTACTCTGCACCTTAAACAATTAAGAAATGCGGAGCTAGCTAACGGAGCTAGCTAAAATACCTGAACGTTTATTCATAGTGTGTCTGATACACAGCAGCATAGTTATTCAGTCATCAGCTAATAATACATATACATTTACCTCATTTTGATTTTTCTGCTTTTTACAAGGCAGTGTTTTCGACCAACAATGAAAAAATGTTTTTTGTCCACTTTTTGGTGCTCTTTTCATTTTTTCTTAAGACACTCACTCCCCCAGCAGCTGCTTGCACAAGCAAGCAAACGGTCAGGGTTGCCAGATCCAGCAAAAAATATCCAGTCCAAAGTCAGTCTAAAACCTGCCCTTCAGAAGCTTAAACTAGCCCAAAATATGTCTGCCACACGTTTGAAGCAAATGGCAAAACAACTATGAGTGTACGACTTAGTATTTTGTTTATAAGGGATTATTTTTTTTTATTACGCTTGAATTTTCACCCGGGACTGGATTTTCAAACAAGTCCAATTTGGCGTGAAAACCACGAACCTGGCAACCCTGCAAACAGCGAGCGCTGCTGCTTGGTGAAGGTTGAATGATACCAAGTTTTTGTGGGGAAAGGGGGGGTTACATTACCAAATGATTAAACATGCAAGTATTTTACCCAAAATTGATCATGAATAAAGAAAATTAACAAGTTATTCATGAAAGATGTTTTTGTAAATTGAAATTATGTGACTTTATTGGGGGGTGTTATAGTGATTGGATCAGATTATTGGGGGGGTCATAACCCCCCTATCCCCCCCACAAATTACGTGCATGGGTAGTGCACTATATGCCCCTGTAGCACAGCCTAAGTTTTGGCATTTGTTTTCTTTACATTACTTTTACTTTTATATTTTAAGTAGTTTTGAAACCAGTACTTTTGTACTTTTACTTGAGTAAAAAGCTTAAGATGATACTTCAACTTCTATAAAAGTCTTTTTAAACCCTAGTATCTATACTTCTACCTGAGTAATGAATGTGAACACTTTTGACATCTTTGGACTCAACAATCACAAACATGTTTTGGTAAAAAAAAAAACATCACATTGAAGGGTTCACTAATTTGTTTTCAATAATTTAAAAGGAAAATTATTGCAGCCTGACAAGTCTGTGTCATTTAATTCATTTATTCAGTTCTAATGACGTTATTCAATGTGGAAAAGAGTTCCACACCGTCTTAGCTGTCATGATTTTAGACACTGTTGACTGATGATCTTAAAAAGTGATTGACCTCTCTGGAACTCATTTAGTTGATTTGTTCTGAAACTGTTATGCAGTCAAGACCACCTTTGTGTTGAAATCAAGTTATGATCAAGATCAAATGAGGGTATATTTTCTTTGAGAACAAGAGACTTTGTTTTTAGTACAAATGTAGTAGCACTTCCCATAATTGCTTATACACTAAATTAAACTTTATGTAGTAAATTTTTTTTTGCAATCAATTTTGTCATTTTGTCAGTTAACTAAAGAAAACACAAAGAGGTGTAATGATGTTTTCATGTGCTTGTATGAGTCAGAATATAGTGATCATTAAAAAAAATGACATAAAATATGAATATTCTAGTGCGTCTAGATCACTTGTGTTCATCATTAACTTCAGAAAGGTTTATATTCATTACACATAAAGTGACATATGGTTTGTATAGTAATTTACTCAAACTACAAATTACAAATTTTAATTTGAGGTTGTAGATTTCTGATGTTCATGATCTATAAGCCAAACTCTATCAATATTAGGATTAGGGTTAGGCTTGAAATGTCACTTTACATATACATAAAATATATTAATATAAAATATATGGCAGTTGAAATTTTTGAATTAAATGATAAACAATAGACTTACGCAATAAATGTTTACCTCTGTATTTAAATATATTTAAAATGCTGCTGGTTTCACTCAAGACTAAAAATGAAATTGTAGCAAGTTGAGACAAGTCCCAGTAAAGTTGTTATAGAGTTCAGGACTTAAACTCCATTCTGTCTGTTCTTTTTTCCACCCTTTCTATAAATGTGTTATGCTTGGTCTATCACTCAGTTTGTATCTATATGCTTTTACAGGCTACAGACGTGCTTCTATGGTGTGAATCTGAGCGGGCTCCATCTTGCGGCAGTGGATGAGTTCTTCAGACAGCCAATAGTTGTGGGTCTCATATGCTTTTATTCTGTGCTTTTATTATTATTATTTTGTTCATGTATTATTATAAACAGTTCTTCCACATTTTCCAGGACACTTTTGATATGCAGATTCTCATGGCCAGGTCTGTGAAATACAGCATCAACTTTCTTGAAGCAAAAGAAGAGGACTTGCACAGGTTGGTGTAGACTGAGAAAGATGGTGATGTTTAATGCTTAGTTGAGAGAGCAATATCTTCACAGCTTAATATATATGATAATTGGATCTGCAGGATGGAAATCCCCTTTGTCTTCAAGCTGCTGCAGTCAGGACTGATACATGGCCTGGCGTTCTGGTTTGACGTGGCATTTGTAGGATCAAAGTAAGAGAAGTTCTAAACTAAAGTGAAATGATGTCCTTGAATATACTCATGAGCCATAACATTACAACCATTTGTATCACTTGTATCCACATTCAATGACCATTTTATCAGCTCCACTGACTGGTCATATACTCTCAGCACTGCAGTCACACTGACATGGTGGTGGCATATTAATGTGTGTTGAGTTGGTACGAATGGAACAGACACAACAAAGTTGTGTAAACAGGTCACTTAGGTTCACACACTCAGTGCATTTAAAAAAAAGATTATTCTGAATTCTACCAAAATTAATCCAAATTGTGGTAAAATGTGAGATTTCATTATTAACTGATTGTATCCTCTGCAATTGTAATGAAATCAAAGCTGTGATCACTGTCCATGTTTTAGGATTATCCTACTTCTGTGATGTATACTGTATATAGGAAATCATCTAAACTGGGCTTTTTTTATTTTCTTGCTCAGGATGACTGTATGGCTGTCCACTGCCCCGCATGAGCCTCTGTCTCACTGGTATCAGGTCCGCTGTCTCCTCCAAACTCCTCTGTTTGCCAAAATGGGGCAGACGCTGTCTGGACAAGTTCTACTGATTGCAAACAAGAGGTATTATATACTAAGAATGCATAATAGTTTCCAGTACAGCTCCAATGTTAAATCATTCAGACAGATTTGGTGTTTATTTTCTCTCTTATGAACAGACAGAGCTATGACATTCACATCACAGCTGTTGTTAATGAGTCTGGCTTTAAATCTGGCAACACGCTGGACCTCAAAAATCCTTTCTTCCGGTACGTACTGTAGCATCTAGTGTTGAAAATAATGTTAAAACTGTATTTAAAATTTTCTTAACTAATTTTGTCTGAATTTGCATGTCCATATCTTAGTGTTTTCATACAGGAACTAAATGAAACATGATGAATGAGCCCTATCAAATTAGCAGAAAATTAGTTTTATGATTATAATATAATTACACGTGTTTACAATTTACTGCTGAAGACAAAAAATAGAAGCATTTTTAGATTTTTGCCACACAAACAGGAAACGTTAAATAGTTTGTTTTTGCAGTTTAGTTGCCATATATGGACTGGGACTGAACAGTAAGTTTTGAAAATTTAACTGTGTTTACATAATACATCACACACTCAATGTGTGTGACCGAACAAAGCAATTAAATTTGATTTTCTATGATATGGGTTGAGGAAATTATCCCAAATTGTCTCAGACCGTTGTCAACCACACTTTTTTTTGCCAACTATTCCAGTTGGTGTTTTGTTGCCATCTGGTGGTTGTAAAAAATGTTTTATCAATAATCCAACAACTTGAATTAAGTCTTGGACAAGAAATTAATTTTCTACTTGGCTCTAAAATATATCAAATTCCCAGCATTATTCAGCAACATAGAATATCCTACTATTTAAATGCATAACTCAATATAAGTATAACTTGGGATTGTTATGATGCTTGTTGGGATGTTCAAACAGCATCTTAAAGCTACTACCATATACACTCAACCTCATCAGTCGTAACACTAACACCACCTCCTTGTATCTACACTCACTGTCCATCATGCAGGTGCACTTTAAACAGACTATAGTCCATCTGTTTACTTTATTATCCTCCTTTCACCTGTTCTTCAATGCTTAGGACCCCCACAGAGCAGCTATTATTTGGGTGGTAGATCATTCTCAGCACTGCAGTGACACTGATGTGGTGGTGGTATGTTAGTGTGTGTCTGCTGGTGTGAGTGGATCAGACACAGAAGAGCTGCTGATGTTTTTAAACACTTCAGTGTCACTGCTGGAGTGAAAACAATGCTTCAACCAAACATGTACATCCAACAGCATCACCAATGAAGGACTAGGGGACCAACAGAAACTGTGCAGCAACAGATGAGCTACTGTCTCTGACTTTACATCTACAAGGTGAACCAACAAGTTAGGTGTGTGTAATAGAGTAAACAGTGAGATAACACAGTGTTTAAAAAATTGTATATCACACACTAACACACCACCACGTCAGTGTCACTCACTGCAGTGCTGAGAATGATCCACCAACCAAATAATACCTGCTCTGTGGTGGTCTTGTGGGGGTCCTGATCATTGAAGAAACAGATGAACTACAGTCTGTCATTGTACAACTACAAAATGCATCTGTATGATTAGAGGAACTGATAAAATGGACAATGAGCATACAAGGTATGTGCACCTAATGAAGTGGCCAGTGGGTGTATAGAGACAGATGTTCTGACCCTCACCTGTCCATGTACGTCTGTGTATTGAGGATACCAGGGTGGCTGTAGATGTAAAGTGAGGGCAGTAAGGCATGGCAGAGTAGTTAGTGGCTGGGAGGTGGCATTCTTGGACTATCCTGGGTAAACCCACGTTAATCTCTTCAGCGTAATGTTCTTTTGAGGTCGCTGGTTGCATGTATCCATTAAAGTCTCCTATGAAGTTATTTCATTTAAGCTAGTGTATCAGTGCACATCACATTCAAATCACATTCAGATTTATTTATGCTGTGTTTCTTTCTCAGGTATGCCTGAATCACTGCAGTCCTTCTGATAAACAGATATTAGCAAGGCTGCTTTCTTCTTCTAACCCAGGACCATCACTCGGACTGATATCTGCCATATATTCTCACATACACACTGTTTTAAGATAACAGTATATTGCTTAGCTAGTCTGTCTCTATTTGTATTCTAATGGGACCGCTTGATGTAAATTAAGAGCAAATAAAGTGCACTGTTTACCAATGCAACGTATGAATGAGTTTATCATTATTTTAATTAAAGAAAGGAAATATAGTTACATAATAATGTCTATAATTTGTGAAGTTTTTGTGGTACAAATATTCTCTGTACACAAATCTGAAGAAATGATAAGCACAAATCAATCAAGTGATGATCACTTCATTTATAAATTTCATCTGATTGGTCTCAATTAACTACCTACTAATTTTCTTTACATAGCAATAGAAAATAGAAATAGGGGGCTTTGAATAAAAGTATGAAAAAAATAAGTGAATCACCTTAAGGCATATAAAACGTTATCACTTCAAAATTAATTTATATTATTTTCTTATTATTAAACCAAATTCAGTTTTTGGATGTGGGATTAGACAATCGTCTATAGTTGTATATATGACCTATTTCACAAAGTTAATAACTGAACAATGTAAAGCTAGAATAAACTGAGATGTATAAAAGAGACCACTCCAAATGGACAGGTCAATCTCCAGACCTCAATACCAAACCTCTGGTTTGTGATTAACAGGTAGATGGATGGACAAGTGTCATTAAACTTTTCAATACATAAATTTGGCAAGCAATTCCATACTCTTAATACTTTCACTATTTTAAAAACTATTAAACTATTTTGACATCCTATTTTGCTCTACTTGACTGTTGTTGTTTTTTTTCAACTGAACTGTTTTTAAAAGGATGTTACTTAAGCTGTAAAAATATAGAAATGTGCCTGTGTTCTGTTAAAAAAACATTTGGTTTTATTTTTACTATAGCAGTAGTATTGATTTGGTATGGAGTATTGTGATACTACACTTGGTATCAGTATCATAATCAAATTTCTGGTATTGTGACAACCCTACTGGAGAGCAGAAACAAATCAGGTTTATTCCAGCCTGTTCTGAACTCCTATGTTAAACATTAGTATTGTTGTTAAATATTGGGATTGATAATTAAGGCGTAGCCTATGCTGGGACTCTTCATCCACTGTGGAACTCCGATAAGAGAGCAGACACGGAGACAAGGATTCAGTTTTAACTCTTTATCTTAGCCAGTCGGGCATGGAGTAGACAGTTAGTGAACATGGTATTCTGGAAGGATAAACAAAACACTGTGTTTATCTTCCTTACAAATGAACTTAATCTGGTATACACACTGCTGAATTCACACTATACTGTAAATGGAGCGGTTACATGTTACACATTGCTAAACTCAATGCTAATGTATATGCTCATCTATATAACTTTTAGCATCAGCTTAATTCTATTGGTCTCTAACTAAAGACATAGCGTTTGCAACAACAACAGTATTATAACAATATTTCTCACAAATAAGATAGTCACAAACCTCTTCACGAACACATGACTTTTACTGAGCTCCACGGGCTATAAATGAACAAACAGGCAGCTAGCTATATGCTACCA
This sequence comes from Crenuchus spilurus, assembly GCA_036984385.1. Classification (NCBI taxonomy): domain Eukaryota; kingdom Metazoa; phylum Chordata; class Actinopteri; order Characiformes; family Crenuchidae; genus Crenuchus; species Crenuchus spilurus. The sequence continues at coordinate 22,019 of BRDA01001996.1, forward strand.
CAACACCATGTGCAAAATAAAACGTTAGAGCTGCATCATAAGGGCGCAAGGTCGCCACCTACTGGGCTTAAGTAAAATGTCAATGAGGGAATTCTCTACAATTGTTTTGTTTAAAAATTAATATTAACTTGTTTTCTTTGCATTATTTGTAGTCTAAAAGCATTGTATCTTTTCCTTACTTTGACCAGTTGTCATTTTCTGCAAATAAAAATTAGATGAAACTTTTAGCCAGTGTGATTTGCACACAATCTAATGACCTCTGCATTTAACCCATCTGTGCAGTGAAACCCACACACCAGTGAACTCACTAAGCTGTGAGAACAAGTGCCCAAAACAGTGTGCAGCCCTATCTATGGCACCAGGGGAGCAGTTGGGGGTTAGGTGCCTTGCTCAAGGGCACTTCAGTCATGACCTGCCCAGGGATCGAACTGATGACCTTCTGGTCACAAGACCAAATCCCTTACCACGAGGCCACATCTGTGAAATATGGAAGCACATTCCTACCTCTTAAAATTTAAATATTCAAATAAAATTATTTTTCATTATCAACTGAATTGTTAAGTCGTTATTTTGAGATACTATTATTATTTTGACATACTAAATCGATATTTTGATAAAACAAGTCATTATTTTCAGATACTATCATTTTTTTACATATTAAGTCATAATTTTGAGATATTAAGTAATTTTTGTGACATAGTCATTAGAATAGAGAATATAATGATATGCCTTTATTGTCACTGTGCACAAATATAATGAGATTAAATGCAGTCCTTTTACAGTGCAAAAATGTACAGTGTATCACAAAAGTGAGTACACCCTTCACATTTCTGCAGATATTTAAGTATATCTTTTCATGGGACAACACTGACAAAATGACACTTTGACACAATGAAAAGTAGTCTGTGTGCAGCTTATATAACAGTGTAAATTTATTCTTCCCTCAAAATAACTCAATATATAGCCATTAATGTCTAAACCACCGGCAACAAAAGTGAGTACACCCCTAAGAGACTACACCTATAAATGTCCAAATTGAGCATTGCTTGTCATTTTCCCTCCAAAATGTCATGTGACTCATTAGTGTTACTAGGTCTCAGGTGTGCATAGGGAGCAAGTGTGTTCAATTTTGTAGTACAGCTCTTACATTCTCTCATACTGGTCACTGAAAGTTCCAACATGGCACCTCATGGTAAATAACTCTCTGAGGATCTTAAAAGACGAATTGTTGCGCTACATGAAGATGGCCAAGGCTACAAGAAGATTGCCAACACCCTGTAACTGAGTGGCCAAGATCATCCAGCATTTTAAAAGAGCAGGGTCCACTCAGAACAGACCACATATTGGTTGTCTAAAGAAGCTGAGTGCACGTGTGCTCAGCGTCACATCCAAATGCTGTCTTTGAAAGATAGGCGCAGGAGTGCTGTCAGCATTGCTGCAGAGATTGAAGAGGTGGGGGGTCAGCCTGTCAGTGATCAGACCATACACCATACAGTACACTACATCAAATTGCATCACCCCAGAAGGAAGCCTCTTCTGAAGTCTGTACACAAGAAAGCCCGCAAACACTTTGCTGAAGACATGTCAACAAAGGACAGAGATTACTGGAACCATGTTCTATGATGAATATTAATTTGTTGGGTTCAGATGGTCTCAAGCATATGTGGCGGCAATCAGATAGAGTACAAAGATAAGCTTGTCATGCCTACAGTCAAGCATAGTGGTGGGAATGCCATGGTCTGGGGCTGCATAAGTGCAGCAGGTGTTGGGGAGTTGAACTCCAATATGTACTGTGAAATAATGAAGCAGGGCATGACCCCCTCCCTCTGGAAACTGGGTCGCAGAGCAGTGTTCCAGCATGATAATGACCCCAAACACACCTCTAAGACGAACACTGCTTTATTGAAGAGGCTGAGGGTAAAGATGATGGACTGGCCAAGCTTGTGTCCAGACCTAAACCCAATAGAACATCTTTGGGACATCCTCAAGTGGAAGATGGAGGAGCACAAAGTCTCGAATATCTGGCAGTTCTGTGATGTTGTCATAGAGGAGTGGAAAAGCATTCCAGTGGCAACATGTGAAGCTCTGATAAACTCCATGCTCAGGAGAGTTAAGGCAGTTCTGGAAAAAAATGGTGGCCACACAAAATATTGACACATGGCTGTATATCGAGTTATTTTGAGGGAAGAATAAATTTACAGTTATATAAGCTGCACACAGACTACTTTTCCTTGTGTCAAAGTGTCATTTTGTCAGTGTTGTCCCATGAAAAGATATACTTAAATATCTGCAGAAATGTGAGATGTGTACTCACTTTTATGACACATTGTACAAAATAGATACAACATAAGATAAATAAATGGGACATTTATTATTATTTTTACATATTATTGTTACATATTACTGACATACTAAGTTATTATTTTGATCCTTGGTCTATATTTACTTTGAATTACTTTTATTATACTAAGTCATTATCTCAGCCTGACTTAGCAATAAACTTAATTAGCTGAATTTTTAATTTATTTTAAGTGGTGAGAATGGGCTTCCATAGAGAAATCTTGTCAGTCGTTTCTATAATGATTAACGTTAATCTGACTAAATTTCAGACGACTGATCAACTGCTGTGAGCTCTTCGTTTTCCCACAGCTGTATCCAAAACACGATCGTAAATCGACAGTGTCGTGAAAGTAGCGACTTGTTTTACGACAGCTGGTGAATGCCGTAAAGTGTTTGGCTGCACACATGGGTAAGTAAACGTGTCTGATGTTTGAGACAAAATCTCAAACGTCACCTTAAACAGACTTTAAACTTTTTTTCCAGGGCCAGCGTTTATCAGCACTTTATTGGACAGCTTGTGACAAGTGATATGTTCGTGTTTGTAGTTTGTATGGAGATATTATTTGTATTAAAGCAGAGCAATTAGCTGCTGAGCTAAACGGCAGCTTTTGCTGGAAGTGGATAAATCAGCTTTGTGTTACACATCATCTTAGATTATACTATTAATTACTCAGAAAACTCCATACATGCGGTGTTACTGAGAGATAATAACACAGACAGTGCTGTTAAACAATAATAATAATACTTTATTAATACTTTGCTGTTTGTGTTGTGCAGTAACTCAGTCTGCAATGGAAGACAAACCAAGAAAGAAGTCTTTTAGTGTTAAAGATGGAAAGAAACCTGCATTCAAGGGGAAAGGTAAGGACTCGGTGGGGCTTTTTAAAACAACCATAATATTCAGCCAAAATCAGAAGAGTAGAAGAGATTTGATATACAGTTTAGATTTGATGGATAGGTAGATCATGTTCAATTTTTGAGGGCGATTTATTTTTTACAAAATGCAGTGCCAAAAAAGTGCACATTTTTGGAGATGGCACTAGTAGTGTAAACATGTAAGAGCACAATAAACATCTTTCATTAGAGGAGAACCTTATTTCATGTTTGAGCAGTTTACCAGTCTGTGCATTCCAATGAATTTGTTGACATAAGTTTCTTGAAAAAAAGCAAAGAATATAAAGAAAAATATAATACCTGCAACATTATTAAAAATAAGACACAAACTGACTGAAACCAATTACTTTTTAAATGTATTTAAATACAGTGGCACATAAAAAAATAGAATAATCTGTAAAAGAAAAGTTCGTTCATATTTAATAACATCGTTTATTTTTGGGGTCAATTTGACCCCCCACAATTTAAACCTCCAGAAAATTATTATAATCTCAGTCTCCCCTGTCTTAGACACGGTCTCCTCTGTCTCAGACACTTTCTACTCTCTAAAATGTTGATATTTTATATATTATACAGCTAAAACAGCCTGGGGTCAAATAGACTCCAAAGAACACAGATGTATACAACGTGTACAGAACTCTGAAAAAATATGTTAATTTTATATTTACTCAGTTATCAGCATGAAATTAGGAAAAGTCATGTTATACTTGTATTTAAAGATGTTAAACATTGGATGGGGTCAAATTGACACCAAACATATGAGGGTTAAAAACATAAAAGCCCGATCTCTTCATGCTAAAAAAGCAGCAGTGATGTGCGTGCTCTAAATGTGTGTAATTGATTAGTAATCTCTGCATAACCAGATTAATCTTTCTCTGTTTATTAGATATTGCATTGTGAGCGTTACTGAGTACTGAAGAGTTGATAAAAATGTTGCAAGATTCTTAATAGCATCATCTGCCTTGAAAGACAACCTTAATTTTTATTGTATATGTACACAGCCATACACAGTTCAACTTGTAGTGAAATATTTTGGTGTCTGTCCAGTCAAATAAAATGAAGATTAAGGTATAAATAAAATATACAAAAGATAAATAATATGGTACAGAAATATAACATGTAGACTTGGGAAAATTACATTTTATTTATTGGTTCCTGTAGAGAAATTTCTGGGTTTAACCTATTCAGAGTGAATACACATACTCGGACTCTAGTGAGTGCACACATACCCAGAGCAATAGACAGTCATCTGTTGCAGTACCCAGGGAGCAGTTGGAGTTTAGGTGGCTTTTTCAATTTTACTGAACTTTAACTGAACCAGAGACCTTTCAGTCCCAAACCTGTTTCTCAAACCTCAAACTAAAGATGACTTTTTTTTACTATATAGTTGTTCTATTATTTGTTTCAATATTAATATCTAAATAAAACATTGCCAACTTCTAGGAAAACCTGATGGTAAGCCTCCTGGTAACCGTCCCTTCAAATCTCACAACTTGGAAAAAAAGAGGACATTTCAAAACTCAGGAGGAAAAGCGGGGCCACAGAAATTCATGAAGCAAAAGCCAACAGATGGAAAAATGGCAAAGAAGAGAAAACATCCTGAAAGGGATATGAATGAGGAAGAGGGCAAGTTTTTATGTGTTCTTGTAGTATTAACAGTCTAGTTTTGAATTGTTTTGTGAACATTAGACCATTATTTGTTGTAGATGCTTAATACTTCTTTTTATCCATGTTAGATGGTGCAGCAAAGAAGCCAAAGTGGAGTGAATTCAAACAAAATAAAAAAGAACTAAAACAGAACAGACAACAGAACGATAAGAAAGAGATGTTTCCTATTGTTGTCCGAGCCAAACAGGTGTGGGAGATGCTGAGAAGGTCAGTGACTCTGTTTATAAGGCATGCTTTCTCATTTTTGACTTTGACTTCTTGTACTTGCACAATTATTACGTTATCAACTATACACATTCATATCAGAATATAATGATGACCTACCTAATAATGGGATGAGTAACCACACTTGGCTGGGTGTTCACTCAATGGTGATCCCGCACACTTTCCTCATTGATTCTGTGTTTACTATAGAGCTTAACTGGTCCACTGTCTTGTGTCAGTTGCTTTGTGCCACTTGTCATCATTCCTCTCTGTCATCAGTGGCCTGTGGGCCACCACTGTGATGCTGTTGGGAGGACCTCAATATATGTGAGGTGTAATCTCAATACATCTTCACTACAGCAGCTCTACAACATCCCACAAAGTTGGCAGTTTCCAAGATGTTACCACCCTTCACACAGTACCCTATTATTATGCCCTTTTGAACATCAGTCAGATCACATCCTTTACCCATGAAAGGTTTTGCATTCTGTTACAGGATGTGCTCACTTATTTATGCATGCTGCAAACCCATCTGATATGTTGGGCTGAGCTCATTCCCTATTATTCTGATATGAACGTGTATGTCTTTAATTTAGCCTTTAGCTGGGTTTATGCTGTGAGAGAATCTCTGATTTTGCTGTCGTAGGTCTAATTACATGTTTCATATGGTTATCATTAGCAGTGAGCCTCCGAGCACGTTGGCTCCCCAGTGACAGTGTATCAGCAGTAGTTTGAAAAGAGGTGGTGGCTGCATCACAGGCACAGGCTTGTGCTTGTCTTCACCCTCCTAGAGTCAGGGACAGTGCAAAAGTGATGGGGAGAGTCCTAATGGATGGGATGGGCTAATTGGCTACTATTACATTGGGAAGGGGATGAAAATGAAGAAAAAAAAAACTCACTGAGCTTAATACAAGTCTCATCTACAAGCCACCAAGCAGAAGACGTCACTAGGTGATGCAAAACTCATTCAATGACTAAAAAGACAGTTGTTGCTATGGTACAATGTTACCAATATACAAGCTCTTCCTACAGTGAGTTAACATAAAAATAAATGCTCTGTTTTGTATGTTTTTCACACAGGAAAGACTGTAACAAAGAAAAGAGAGTGAAGCTGTTGAAAGAGCTACAACACCTTGTGCAGGGCAAAGTTGAGACAGTAGGTACTCTTTTTACCCCCTGTGTTATCATTGGCACATATAGCTCAACTAAATAGCCACAATGGCATACGGTGCTGAAGCACTACATTTAGATAATGGTGTTCAAAATTCAGCAGCATGTAAACGCGAAGTGTGTTTACAATCTTGAGTTTAAGGCCCCTGAGCTATGTGCAGAAAAGCCTGTTTTGTCATCAGTCTGCATTAAGCTTTATTTTTTTTACTTTGTAATTGCAGTGATCATGTTTACACACTCACCAGTGGTGTGATTTTAGTCTACCTCAGGTCTTGTCCACATGTATGGAGGAATTTTTTAACCATAGACATTTCTATGCATTTCGGACTTTTGTCCACATGCAAACCTGTGTTTAGGTCACTGATAATGGACATTTTGCAAAACTGATTCCAGAGTGAAGATGTTCAGGAACGGTTTGAGTGTTGTCATGTCGATGGGGAAAACTTTGTTTAATGGCTTGAAGCATTGAATGTGTGTGATTATTTCTTTAGTTTTGATTTTGTGCATTTGCAGATGTAGAATAGTACTACTTTTAACATTGCTAACAGGACTTGTTACATGTTTACATGTTAATGTGTAGTGCCACCTGCATCAATTAGAATTTCATGAAAAAGTTCATTTATATTTGATTTTACATTTACGTTTATGACATTGGTCAAACACTCTTATCCAGGGCAACGTGCAAATGAGTTTTGTTTCCATTAAGAGAATCATCTCAGCTAGTACAGATAGTAAAAAAAGGTAAACTGACATTTTATATGACTTATAGCTCATGAACATCATAAATCCATAATCTCAGATTATTATAATATTTCGTTAGAAGTTAATAAATTGTAAAAAAAAAAAAAAAAAAAAAAAAAGTAAATTTCAGGGGCTCCGAGTGGCTCAGCAGGCTAAGACGCTGACACTATAACCAGAGGATCGCAAATTTGAATCCTGGTCATGCTGTTTGCCATCAACAGCCGGGGCCCAAGAGAGCAAAATTGGCAGTGCTTTGTCTGGGCGGGTAGATGATGCTCTCTCTCCCCATCACTCACACAGTGCAAAGTGATAGGAAGAGCCAGTAATTGGTTGGGTTAATTGGTGACTACCACATTGGGAAAGGGAGAAAATTGGCAAAAAAGGAGTACATTTCTAACAGTATCACCATTAAAACAAAAAGCCTTTAACTATCACTTTGTGTAATGAATGTAAATTATATGACTATGAAAAAATATTTACATTTTTGCTGATGTGCTGTAAAATGTCTCTTGTACTATATTGAAGATTACAGGTGTCAGAATGTTCTACCAAGGCCACTGCTGTATCCAACAGTCCTAGAACACTGTGCCTGCTGCCAGCAATGCCTGGAAACAAATCTCTTCTTCCTTGATCCATTATTGTTAACCTACCTTTAATAACTTCTTTAAGGCTTCTGATTAGCCAACATGGCTGTATGGTTTGTGTTGTCACTGCCTGCTGGTTTGGCATGATTTTTGACAAAACAAAAATGGCTTTCATGTGGACTAAGATGAAAAAAAACCTTTTTTTTTATGGATTGGGTTTAGTTAACATAGGAGGAAAACCCCCGTTTAAAAATGCCTGTGTATGTGTGGACCAGACCTAAGAAATCACAATGTAAACATAGTTTGTTGTAGTCAGTGAAGGTCTTGGCTAAACCCAGTTTTAAAAATTGCAGTCTAGACTGATGTTAGCCTGAATATTGGAGATGGAGCTGGCAATGAAACACTGGAGCTGTGTGTTGGCACCAGCCTCGCAATGTGATGCATATCATAATAAAGGAATAAGGCTTCAGTATATTGTGATACTGTGAGAGGTGGTATTAAGTTTTTTTTAAAACCTATTTTAGGAAAATTGTTAGCAGTGCACCCTTATGATGAAGATTGATTACAACACTGCTCTCTAGTGGTCAGTTGTTAAATCACAGCACACAATAAACCACTGTCTACTACCAGTCTTTGCATGTGAACTATTAATTAAAAATCAGTACTGATTTATTATTTTTTGAGAATATATCACAACAATACTGCAATGCTCAAGAGTATTGACATTTTTTACAGCCATAATAAAGGCTTTCGACTGTTTCATGGGCTTTTGCACTGAGCACCCTTTTCAGTAATTTCCAGCAGTGACGGCTCTTTTGTGGAAGAGGCAAACCCTCTTATAAACATTATGATGCATTTTATTATATTTCTGCCTTTTCTTCTAGATTGCCTTTGCCCATGACTCAACTCGTGTGCTTCAGTGCTGTATACAGTATGGGAATGATAAGCAAAGACAAGAGATTTTTGATGAACTCAAAGGTTGGTGGTGTTTTCATCAGTATTTTTACATACAGTGTATGTTTTATCTAAACTCATGCCTCTGAATGGATCCTAAATCAAGTCATTTTTTCTTCAGATCACCTGGTGGCCTTGAGCAAATCCAAATATGCCAGAAACATTGTAAAGAAGTTCTTAATGTATGGGTAAGTAATTATGATATTTCTCTATTTTTGACACAGTTGAGTTTGATTGATTAATGTAAATCTCAATGACCTCAAGTTTGCTTAAGCTGAATTGAACTGTGTGTGTGTTCTAGCCTGTATATGCTCTCTCATATTGATGGATGAGAAGCTTAATATTGTTTTACTAAAGTAGGTTAACTTAATCCATATACAGTATATGATGGGAAAACTAATAAAGGAGAATAATCTGTAAATCAGAGTGTGCTGAAATGCATCCTGGTGGACTGATATTGCTTTCTGAAAGCACACAATGATCTGGAACGGCACCTATCTAACTCTGCATCTTTCAAATTTCCTCATTGGATTGATGGAGCCCGGCCTTCTGTGCAGTCTTCATCAATCATGAGGTTTGTTAGATAGTGATGAATGTTTCTTGTGAGTTTACTGTTCACGCACCATAACTCCAGCCTTGCCCAGGACTGTTTTGAGTGGATTGAGTAGAGTTTTATGGAGGATGCAGCAATGGCTTTAAGTAGGAGCTGCCAAGTGCCACAAGCCAGTCACCTAAGCAACAAATTCAGGAAATAGAGTGTAATCTTACAGAATTACAGCTTATAATAGAAATACTATTATTACTACTACTGTATAATGTGATCATTATTTTATTTGTTTATACAGTTATTAATTCATTCTCCTTGTTATCCATAAGACTTGTCTACTGTATTATCAGAATATAAACTATTATTTACAGTTATTAGTGTAACAGTATTTAAAATCAGATCTGTAAAAGGTGCTCACAGGGATAACACTTTCTTTTCCCAGCTCTACCAGCTAGAGTCTAGACATCAAGCACAGGGTTCCCGCAGGGTCTTTAAATGTCTAAAATTCAAAACTTTAAATTTAAGGCCTTAAAACTCTTAAAAACGGCCAGATATCCATCCAAGGTCTTAAATGTATTAAAGTCTTAAATTTTTACTTTTAATTCCAGAGAGATTGTAGTGTTATCGCAAGTTAGTTTTGCTAACTTCTGCTAACGTCTACTAAATACCTCAAAGTAAATGTAGTTCTGTGTCCTCTGTGTTTTTTGGGGGTCTACCAGTGTGGGAACTACAAATCTCATGATAACTGCATGATAACATGTCATCTATATTTAGCAAGTTTTCAGACTTTTTTTCCCCAAAAAAAGCGACTAGTGACATCTAGCGACTTTTCCCGGTGTTATTAGATATGGCACATTTGTGCCACAATTCTGAGCACGGGCGGATGTGTTGAGTGAGATTTTTGTACGCACATGAACTCAATATTGTATACAAATCTCTCCTGTGTGCTCAGCCTCTCTTTCTCTCTGGTTAATTGAGAATGACATAAAGAAGGAAGTCAAATGCCCTGAGAAGGGCATACAAAGACAAGGTTGCACAACTCAAAACTCTTGAAACTGAGTCTGATGATAAAAAAGAACTCGGACATATGTAGGGTGAGGTTGTATTTAGACATGCTAGTGTTGTGTTGGTAAGGTTACTTGTGTTGAGAATGTAACTATTTTGATAATCTGTTCTAATATTAAATGAAATTAATCCTTTTCTATATTAAATTAATAAAAAAAATTTGAGAATATTTGGGATCATTAGAATGTTTCTGGCAATTTGTCATGTTAGTCTTAAATTTAACTGAGAATGGTTTTAAAAGGTCTTAATTAATAAAGTTTTACATTTAACTCACTGAAACCTGCAAGAAGAGTCCAGACAAAGTAAATTATTGAGTGACTTTCATAGCATTCATATATTTTGATTTGTGGTTGGTGAAGGATTTTGTTGGATGTGTGCATTAAGAGACTAAATATGTTTTAGTAACAGGAGCCAAAAATCTCCTGGAAAATTAAGCCATGTTCAGATTGGATTTGAAGTACATGGGGCCTTAGGTTAATGTCTCTGACAGTAGACAGTATTTGTAACAATTTCATATAGTTTCTGTCTTAGCATGTAGACTTCAGATGTCTGGTTCCCATCACCAACACTGTACAAAAAGTGGTGCATAATCATATCAAACCCTTCTGACCGTTTACATTTGAGCAATTGATTTCTGCAAAAATATAGAATTCTTTTTTTAACTCTACATAACCTGTCTGTGCTCCACCAGTAACAAACAGCAGGTCGCAGAGGTGATGTTGGCCTTTAAAGGTAAAGTCAGACAGCTACTGAAGCATTCAGAAGCTTCGTCTGTTGTGGAGTATGCCTACAACAACAAAGCCATCCTCTCCCAGAGACTCATGCTTACAGAGGAGCTCTATGGCAACATGTTCAAAGTCTGCAAGGTAAGTGCTGCCACGGCATGGTCACAGTTAAGCTCAGTGTTGGGTTTTGTGCAGGATCTTAAGGAAAGGCATTAATAGTAGGACTTCTGTTTCCAGTCTACAGTGTGTCCGACGTTAGAGAAGGTTCTGGAAAACAGTCCAGAGAAACTGGAAAGCATAATGGAGGAGATGAAAAAGATTCTCACACCAATGGCCCAGAAGTAAGTGTACTCGTCATGTGATCTGTTTACGATAGGGATGCAGTGATGATGAGCTTCTGGATATAATTAGGACTGTTGTGATGGTAATAACTTTAGTGATGCTGTGACTGATGATGCTCTGTTTCAAGAGATGTAGTGGTTGTAACTCACTTAAATGAAAAGGTGTGTTCCATGCGCATGTTCATGGTCACATGTCAGTTTATACAATCACATTACATAAAACGTTTCCTGTTGGGGTCTCTTACTGTAAGTTTTTTCAGTGGTTTAGTCAGGATGACGTTAACTCTTTATTTGTTTTAGCATATTAAAACATCTGTCCATGTGCTGCGCGTGTAGTTACAGGCTGACTAAGTCGAGCTATATGTTCACTGCTGTTAGCTGACATTGAAAATGGGAGATTACTGCAGATGGTCCTTTAATTGCATGTTTCATTACAAATATCTTGCAGTACGTCAGGGCAGTTTCATTACCATGGTTTTGGCTTCCGCTGTTTATAAAAAGCAAGTTACTCAATAATAAAAAGTCCAGCACACCCCTTTTTCTTTAGAGAGAGAACTCACTCTTGCCAGCAGTCATAGCACCTTCACAACACAACATGTAAATCTACTGATGCTAAACGGGTCTGGTGAGTACTTGGATGGGAGACCTCCAAGGAAAAGCTTGTATGTCTGCTGGTAGTGGTGTTGGTGGACAACAGGAGGCACCTCTGTTCTGTGTGGATCCCAGTGCTCCAGTGTAGTGATGAGGACACTGTACTGTGTAGATGGCATCTTTCAGATGAGATGTAAAACTGAGGTTCTGATTCTCTGAGGTCAGTTAAAGATCACTGGTCATGTGTTACTGTGATGATCTTGCAAAACTTCTAAGCATCTCCATCTTCAAAACTGTCTCTGCTCCCCTCTCTGTCTAAAAGCTAATGTGTGCTGAGAGCTCTGGTGGACCGTCTGCATTGGTGGTGTTTGAGGTGACTTTTATAGATTTATAACTGTATGTAAGTAAAGTAATTTAGCAATCCAGTGCACCCGTTTTTTTTTTTTTTTTTTTTTTTACACACACAGTGGTACACCTTCATCCCTCCCTAAAAACCAGACTCACTCAGCCAAGGTGTGTCATGCTTAGTTTAAAGAAAGCCACTATTAATAAACAAGGTTTTTCAGTAATTGCATACAGAAAAAAAATTGTAGTTGCATAAAATTTCCAAAGACGGTGAGTAAGCAAGTTTAATCATCATGATCTCAGTATTAACCAAAATGATCCATCTGTTATCTAGCGCTAAATCCTGAACAGGGTCGTGGTGAATCCCCAACCCCTTCACCAGGCACAGGGCATGGTATTATGACCAAAATAACTGTTATTGTTTTTGCTGTAATTGACCAGATTTGACTTCTAGATGACACTGTTGTTTTACAGCTGATGTGATGTTGAATTTGGGGTACATAGGGAGTGTTTCTTACACTGGGCACTTGGATACTAAAAGTGCAGCACATGGACAAATGTTTAAACGTTTAACATCCTGCTCAACCGTTTGGTAGATCACATTTAAGTCACTATAACGTCTAGAAGAAGGTGTTGAACTTAACATGACTGTGTCATCTCTACCAATTGGTAGAAGAATGTTAGGCTAAAAAGCACCAACTAGAGGTCAGAAATGCAACATTTGCTTGTCTGAATGCAAACCAGGAATGCTTCATAACCAAACCACAAGGAATAAACTGGATCAAATGCTGAAACATCATTAGTGCTCTTAGTTTTTGTATTTGTAGCTAGTTTACCATAAAGTGACACCTCACTGTATGTTTAATGTGTACATTAACAGCATTAATGTGTTAACTTTAACTTCAAGAACCCATTAATAATGTATTTTATGTATTTAGTTTGTTTACTTATTTCCATATTTTTATTTCCATTGTGTAATTTTATTTCTAATTTTGTTAGTTATTTATAGTTTATTCTTCAAACCTTTTTATACATATTACTTGATAATTCAGACTACTTGATTGCCAGTATAAATGACAAAATCCCAAAGCTCCATTTTTCAGTAAACACTGCATCATTCACTTTTCTATTGTTTTTAAAATTGCACTATTTTAGGCCTTCATCATGTAAACATTCTGAAATATGTTTCTTCTGCACAGAGAAGCCGTCATTAAACATTCACTCGTCCACAAAGCCTTCCTCGACTTTTTCCTCCATGCTCCAGCCAAACAGAGATCAGTAAGTGAACTGTCCAGTGGTCATTTCTGCAGAGATGTTGTGATGTGTTGAAGCTGCTGCACGTCTGTGAACTTGATGGAATATACACTGCTCATAAAAATAAAGGGAACACTAAAATAACACATCCTAGATCTGAATGAATAAAATATTCCAGTTGAAAATCTTTATTTATTACATAGTGGAATGTGTTAAGAACAAAATAACAAATTATCATCCATCCATCCATCCATTATCAACCGCTTTATCCGGGGCCGGGTCGCGGAGGTAGCAGTCTAAGCAGGGAAACCCAAACCTCCCTCTCCCCAGACAACTCAGCCAGCTCCTCGGGTGGAACACAGAGAAGTTCCCAGGCCAGTCGAGAGACATAGTCTCTCCAACGTGTCCTGGGTCTTCCCCGGGGCCTCCTCCCAGGGGGACATGCCTGGAACACCT
>BRDA01001999.1:4233-20350 GCA_036984385.1 Crenuchus spilurus
GTGCCAGTCCCATATGTCCCACTGTCATGTTCAGTTCTTGATGTCATGTTTATGTACTGTCCCTTTAAATCTGGTCTTGTCTGAGGCTAGGGAGCTGTTGTTGAAGATTGCTCCTATACCCCCCCTCAACCACCTATGTGCAGTCAACCTGCAGGACTTAAAATCCCTGGATGTTTTTTTGGGGGGCAGTATGACACCTGTGGCTCCTTCAGGGCAGGGGGAGAGTTGCTGTTGACAGGCTGAGCATGGGTGTCGCCTACCAAACAACGAGCAATGTCTTTCATCCATTTACCCAACCGGGATTGTGACACCCACCAGTAAATCTCAGATCTATCCAGTCATGGGCTCTGCAAGATGTGCTTTAGCATTTGGCTTTAAATTGTAGAAATTGTTCCTTTATGTCCTGGAGCTGTAAATCCCACAGATGCTCAATCAGACTGAAATCTGAGGAAAAATCACGCTGAAAGTGGCCATTAGGGAATACTGTTACTATGAAGGGCACAGTGTTTGGTCTGCAGTGTTTAGGTAGGTGGTGTCAAAATAACATCCACATGAATGCCAGGACCCAAGCTTTCCAATCAAAACATTGCTCAGAGCACCACACTGCCTCCACATGCCAGCCTTGACTATGGCTCTACTGTTCTGTTCTTGTGACAAAATGCTTTTTTGAAGATCAAGCAGATGGACTCTGCAGATCTCTCTGATGGACTCTGCATTCACACCAATGATTTGAACCAGTTTTTTTCTACTATTTTTTTTTCTTTCATCATTATAACTGAAAAAAGCTCAAACTTGGCTCTTTGTCCATTTTTGATGGAAAAGTGTTTTTCACCAACACTGTTATTCTTACAGGCTGTAGCAGTGGCCTGGCGTGCATGATTTACGTGTTGGAAATTAGAATTGTTGGAAGTATTTCAGATCAATATCTATCCCCAATAATAACGAAAGCAGCTTCAGGGACGAATGCTTGAATCAATAAATTTATTCACAAAGAAACAGTCCGCCGCACCCTGCTATGAGTCACTTAATCCCTACTGTTATGCTAATTAAAGTTGTTGAAAACTCTAAGCTCTGCAACAGCTCATTGGAGAATTGGAGATGCAACTGTCTGCCTAAATTATTCCTTTGGTTTGGCTTAAAGTAGTTCTCCTTCCAAAACAAAGCCATGGCTGAATACCAAATGTTTCCCTACACCCTCCATAGGACACATTTGGTCTACTTTGGGACACAGCCCAAGCTCCTCTACTTGACTGACATAGACAAACAGCTCTGTTTACAAACATGATGCACAAAAATAAAAAAAAATCTAATTCAGTCCATTTTTCAGTTTACAACTGATGATCTTATTTCTAAAAGTGTCTGTCTGACATAAACAAATGTGCTGGCATTTTGTGCAAAGAAAAAAATTATAATTAAACATAAAATGAACAAAAAATGTAAGAAATTGCAGGAAGCTCGCAACACAGCAGCCATGCTTGGCACCATCTTGTCTTGACTTTACGCTTGTCCATTTTTCTTCTTCCAAGAACTGACTGTTCTGCCTAATATATCCACCCCTTGGCAGGTGCCACTGTAACAAGATAATCAATGTTCACCTGTCATTGGTTTTAATGTTGAGTCTGATGGTGTGTAATGGAAATGGGAAATTTGTATACCCATAATGCAATGTGTGTGTTACTGCAGGTCCGAGGATGTGTCTGGGTGAGACACTGGCAAGGACAGAGCTCTTCATCTTCTTCGCCTCTTTGATGCAGCAGCTGCAGTTCTCCTGGCCTCCTGGAGCTCCGCATCCTGACCTGGACGGGGTTTTAGGTGCCGTCCGCTCTCCATTTCCTTTTAACACAATCTGCCGCAGCAGAGAGAACACAAGCTGAAATACAACAACCAGATCAGCTGTTATATATATATGACAATCAACAGATTCTCAAACTCTTGCTGTATACATTGTTTGCACAAATGTCTTCACTCTTTCTTTCAAAATCAAGGGTATTAAAATGACTTTTAAGATTTAAGATTTAAGATTTAGAGTTAAGATTAGGACTACAGCCACTGTGAGCGTTGGGATAAGGTTTAAGGTTAAGATTAAGTTTAGGCTTATTGCCAGAGTGAGGGTTAGGATTTGGGTTGAGGTAAAGGTTAGGATTAGAGCCAGGATGAGAGTTAAGATTAGGTTTTAGTCAGTATTAAGTGGGAAGTCAGAAATTTTTGGTTCAAGAGAACTTCCCTCCACCCTCTTCTCAACGACTAGAAGGCTATTAATCAACTTGTTGGAACAGTTAGCTGTAAAGGTACAATAACATTTAGAACTTTGTAAATAATAAGATAAATTTATAATTTCGGCATTTGGCATCTCCTAGTGTCTTTTGGGCAAGCTAAATCCATCTCCAAGCTAAATCAGCTTCCTACATGAATTAGTACAAATCTACATTACAGACCTTATGTGCAGGGCATGTACTAGCAGAACATGATCTGTAGGAGGCACATACCAGATCACCTTTTAGCATAACTGGGCTTTAAACTTTGTCAAAATACCCAAAACAGCCCTAAAGTACTTTCCTCAGTATTAAATACATTTTATCTGTTAATATGTCAAAACAAAGAAAAATCACAGAATTCGGCAGTTTAATCATCGGAAGTTCAGATGCAGAGAGACAGACGAGTCAGACTGCGGTAAACTTAGTTTAATATTGGACATTTGTTTGATATTCGTAATTCTGCTTTTCTTCACAAATTAGCAAAATGCAGAAAATGCACCAGTACAGTTACAGTTTCGATGTGAAATGGAAGAAGACAACAAACTACAACCACATTTATTAAAATTCACTTGTTTTGATGAAGCCAGGATGTAAGAGCTTAGCTTTGTGTTTGCTCTGGCTACAAGCTGCAGTTCCAGGCACCGTCACACAATTACCAGAAGAAATATAAAGTTTTCAAAACATCCAGATATATATATATGTATGTATATATATATATATATATATATATATATATATATATATATATATATATATATATATATTTGTAATTTCTTTTTTACATTTTTTTATTTTTGAATCTGTTATTTTTATCCTTATCTCTAGTGTATTCTTGTTTATATTATATCTATTTATAACCTTATGTACCTTGTGGACTTGCTACTGGATGCCTTGAATTTCCCCTCGGGGATCAATAAAGTACCTATCTATCTATCTATCTATCTATCTATCTATCTATCTATCTATCTATCTATCTATCTATCTATCTATCTATCTATCTATCCATCCATCCATCTATCCATCTATCTATCTATCTATCTATCTATCTATCTATCTATCTATCTATCTATCTATCTATCTATCTATCTATCTAATCTATATTTTTTATTAAATCTGCTCTAAACTTAGACTTTCCAAAAAGTCTGTGCTGATATATTGTGAAAAAAACTCTCTAAACATTTCTAGCCAAGTCTTTTGAGCTCTGAACTGGAAAACAAAGTCTGCTTCACAAAGATTATTACAGTCTTTAGAAACTGTATGTGGTTTAATTTGCAAAGAGTAAGAAATGTGAGGTGACACTCTGTTTTCACTCGGACACTAAGCCTACATTGAATATTTATGAGTGTGTGAACAATCAGGACATGTCTATTGATCCCCTCAGCTTGTTTGACAACATTCTAAAAAAATTTTGCTGCTGGAACCCATCAATGAAATGTCCGTAATTTACATGTCACTATCATATGAATGACAGCTCACATCTTTTGGGGGGTAAATATGCGAAGGTGTCTGAGTGTCACTCACAGATGTGTCTCTGAACTGATTTTTTTTTAAGCAATTGAAACAGCGCTGGGTGAACTAATATTTTATTTTATATCTTAAAAAATAATTACCGCTACACCAATGGTACCAGGCTGGAAACTCTTGGAGACAGCAACGCCTCTCTGCTCTGCACACACTGTGTGATTTTGGTCTGGGGAAGAAAACATGTTGCAGAAGAACCTCATTATCTCATTAAAGAGATGCTCAAACAAGAAGGTAGGTCAAGAACAGTGACCTAGTCTAGTAGTGGCCTCAGACTATTCACTCTTCCATTGGTCATGAAGTCCATTGCACAAAGAATGGTGTGAAAATGTAATGATGCAAATACACCATTCAACCAAACACATGATGTACCACAGCAAAGACTTGATACTCAGTCTTCTTTGGTAGAAGGGTGAGGTTGGACAGTGTCATCACTTATAAGCTCTGTTTTGGTGCCCACATTTTGTTGACAGTGAGTTTATAGGCTTTGGTACAGCTGATAACTCTCTGTCAGAAGTGGGGATCCTCTGAACATGTGGGATTCCCTAGTTGGGTCAGTGGCAAGTCGGTGGCTTGACTTCATCTACATCGGAAGAGGCGTGTGCTAGTCTTCACCATCCTAAAATCAGGCATTGGTAGTGATTGGGAGAATGGGTTGGTTGATTGGGGTGAAAATTAAATAAAAAATAAAAAAGGAAGTAAATGAAAATCAGTGCTTTCATAATATATACACTTGCTAGCCACTTCAGTACATTTTATCAGTTCCACTGACCATATAAGTGAACTTTGTACTTCTACAATTACAGATTGAAGTCCATCTGTTTCTCTGTGTACTTTGATGAATAAAAGTTTGTTCTTGGCTTAACAGTATTTTATGCTTTTTCTATATTTTTAAACTATTTTCTTTAAGATCTTACTTAAAATGGGTCTAAAATGACTTAGTACAGTGGGATCCACGCTGTTTTTCTTTAGTCAGGGCTTCAGAGATCTTAAAGATTTCTTTGAAAATGCTAGTTCACAAATCTGTTTACCATTTTTAATATCTCAGCTTACAGTGTATAACAGCTTTAAGTTCTTTATCACAGAGAACAGTAAAAGGTGTTCTAGATAATTCATTTTCTTTGTTTATATACTGTTTAATTTAAAATAATAAAGACTTGATTTAAAACTAAATCTAGCTCTGCAGAGAAGGTTAAAGATATGAAAGCTCACTTTCTTTATGATGTCAATTGCAACTGTAATTAAATACATTTCCCATGATGCCCACGTCCAGTCATCATATTAAAGCATTGCAGAGAGGTTGCATGATGAGGCTCTAGATAACATCAGCCTCAAACTTTCCTCACATGTCCCGCCCTCTTTTGTCCACTAAAAAAGCTCCTGAATGGTTCCGCTAGCCTAGAAAGTTTTGTATGTGTCTCCTTAGACACACCCATTATAAAGAAAGTGGCCGTCATGTCCAAAACAAACATTCCCTCTTCCTGCTCCTCCTCCTGCTTTCACTACATGGAGCTGTAAGCGGCTGTGGTGTCCTTCACTTCTCTGAGAATGGAGTCTGTACTGAGATATTTGGACTGGACCTCTCTGGGCTTGGCCCTGCTGGGTGGTCTGCTCACTCTTCTTCTGCTGGAGATCTTTAGGTTGAACTCCAGCAGGAACTGCTACCCTCCTGGACCCAAACCGCTGCTCTTTGTGGGTAATGTGCCACACATCTTAAGGAACCCAATGAGAATGGTCAGATCGGTGAGTTTCATACACTTCTGTTATCTCTCTGAGAGAGTATGTGCATGAGTGGAGTATTTACCTTTGAACTAAACTATCTGAACTATCAGAAGTCAATGTTATTGTCATGAGTGATGGACTCTAAATGTTACATCAGTAACTTATTTGTGTTGTAAGTAGTAGAGAAGGTTGTATTTAGTAAAAGATCTGCTTACTGTCTGTTATATGATCACTAATATAATGATGTCACCGTTAATAGTAGTGTTGTAGTCAACACTGTTAAAGTCTTAGTTGAGACCAAGGCCAAGAATGATAGTAAGCTAGGAAATGGTAAAAAGTGCATACTTCATTCTATCATTCATATATATATATATATACACATACTGTATATGCATGTAAAGTACAGACTTTTTAAAATGGTTTATAATCAGTTGTGTTAGAAAAAAAAAACTTGTTTCTAATTAATGTTACCATGTTAACGTTACCTTAGATTAGATTAAATGTTTTGTAAATGTGATTGGAACAATACAGAATTTGAACTTCACATTTAACCCATCCATGAAGTGAAACACACACATTAGTGAACACACTAGGCAGTGAATATGTCCCTGAAGCAGTGGGCAGCCCTATCCATGGTGCCCAGGGAGCAGTTGGGATTTAGGTGCCTTGCTCAAGGGCACTTCAGTTATAACATGTCCTGGGATTGAACCAGTGACCTTCCAGTCACAAGACCAGATACTCAACCAATAGACCAAATGACTCCAAATGAGGATGCAATCAAGGTGAGATTGAGATCACTTATTTATGGTCTTGAGACTGGACTTGGGCACTATAACCGAAGTTACCTGTAACTATTGTAACACATATTAAAACTTCAATATTTTTTATGTTTATGCAAATTGAAAGTCCTGATATCACACAATATGGACATCAGTTACCAGTAATGGTAAGTTGGGACATCTCCCAAACATATTTCTCACATTTATGGCAATATAATGTAACAGGATTCAACTGGAAAAAACTAACTCAAAGTGTAATGTTGATATTAGGGCTGTGTATTGTAAGTACCTGAAAATATTATCAAACATCACCAATCAGTGTTTCAGGATTTTCTTTTAGATGATTAAATGTCTCTGTTAATTCTTAAATAACTAATCATGTAATTGTGTAATTCCATTGAAACATAACTGACATTTCACATTTAATGAGTTAAATGATGTTAAAATAATGAGGGTGGCATAAAATAATCTTCAGTAGTCTTCTGGCTTGTCCATTCTTCTCATTTTTAAAGTACAACACCAATAGGCTCCTCTGTGCTCCATCAAGATCCTGTTGGTCATTGTGATATAATCATAGGTGGGGTAGATATTTGGGAAGGGACCAAGACAGCTTCAAGTTTGAGCAGGTGAGCTTTAGAGAGCCACATTTCAAAACCGCTGTGATTTTTATGCCTCCTTCATGAACATCTCCTGGTTGAGTTATCCTCATCATAACAGCAAAAATCAGTCAACAGTGGATGCAGAATTGTTTGAGGAAAGAAAAAAGCATCTCTGCAAATACAATACATGATTGCAGATGATGGAGGATTTCACATTTTAGCTGGAGAATAGTTTTTTTTTGTATCTTTTGCATAGAATATAGATACTGATAGATTCTCAATATACTATTTATAGACAAGTATCTGCTATATGTATGGGTTTAAACCATAGACTATATATAAGAACTTTACATTGCAACCGTAAAGCAAAATTGAAGCCAAAATATCTCTGACGCGTTTTAGTGGCTGGTTGTAGTACAGGTTTAAATCCCGCCCACAACCATTATATTGAATGGGAGCGACAGCAATCTTTGAAATTATTTTCCTCATTCACTGATATCTCTAGTGCCCATGCTCTGCTTAGAATTTGCATCTAATGCGAAAGCACAAACAATATGGCGTTGTCCATTTTGGCCATTTTTGGCTTCCAGCTGTCACAGTGGGAGTAAACAGAAGTGAACTGCCCAGTTCTTATATACAGCCTATGGTTTATATAGAGCTGTGTGACAGCCTCTTTACCGAGTGTTACTGAAAACATCAATGGGCAACTGCAGCAAAACACATAGTAAACAAAAATGACTCAAAGGTGCATTGAGGATTTTTGTAAAATTATTCTATAAAGAAGTATCTTTGGGGGTAAATACAATTTGAACACAATATGGAACAAGGGAGTAACATACAGTTCAAAAATCGATTTCAATAATTTTTTGAAAACAGGAAACTATCATTAAACATGTTCACCACAGATATTAGCGATATGCAAACTACCAAGTACTATTTTTTTCCATACTCAATGTAATGTTGTTTTTTTGTTTGTTTGTTTTATATCAGCAAGAAATGAGAACATTAGCATTTTGGGAAATATTTATTTTTCTAAATTTATGCATGAAATGGTTAAAATGTTTGATCTAGAAAACAGTAGCAGTATCAGGAGTACAGTGCTGGACTTCCATATCTGGGCATGTTTACACTTGTTGTGAACTCAACATTCATGTTGTCATGTGTTCCACTGGAATGCAGCCAGATCCAGAGCCAGATTATGTAGTGAATACTGCCCTTTAGTCTGCTATTTTAAACAATGAGGTAAACAAAGATTTCCTGCCATTTCATTCTGTTAATGTTTTAGAATACAACCAAGATGTTTAATATTCAAAAAATATTATAATTAATTAAAAAGAATATTGCTGATTTTTCATAAAGATCCTCTTAAATTTAGGTGTTTTTATAAAGTAACTACATTAAATGGAAACAAAATGTGGATGATTTTTCTAAGAAACCTTCAAATACTCTGAAAATGTGTTTCATGATTTGTAACATAATTACACATGCTTGCAATTTACTACTAAACATGAAAAATGTAGGAGCTTTTTTAGTTTTAGTCCCAGAAATATTTTTTTAGGCCATAAAGCACTGAAGGGATGTTGTGCAGGTTAACTTTGCAACTCAGTTTAGTCCGCAAGAGGGTGTCCCTCAGCAAGACAAAACTGGATCTGGACTCTTATTGGTATAATGCAGTGTTAAGACTTTTGCCCAGGAGCTTTCATAGTTAACTCAACAAATCTTTTCCTTTCTAAAGCTGTAGGCACAGTTAACATTTTCTGTCCTTTCCAGATTGAGAACTATGGTGAAATGTCTACCATATACCTGGGCAGGCAGCCAGTAATTGTCCTGAACAGCCTGGAGATTGTGAAGGAAGCTTTTGTTCAGAATGGGGCCGTGTTTTCTGGGAGGCCGTACGCTCCTATAATAGACTGGCTCACCAACGGGTATGGTCAGTAACACAGGACCACAGTATTGTCATTCCAGCTGCAACTTCCTAAAAACAGTGAATAATCCCTCTGTTGTTTCTATCATTTTTTTCTGTCTCTGCTTCCTTCTGCTGCTTATAGGTATAATAATGGTCACATATGGTAATGCGTGGAAACAGCAGCGCCGCTTTGCTCTGCACGTGCTGCGCAACTTTGGTCTGGGAAAGAAAACCATAGAGGAACGAGTGGCTGAGGAGGCACGATACCTCATCAGAGAGATGCTCAAGCAGGAAGGTAGCAAAAGCAAAGTGGGTCACAGAAATAATCAGCAAAACTCACAATATTCTTTCTCTTCAAGTCAGTTCTTTTGTAATTTCTCTTCTGCAGGAAGTCCTTTTTACGCCATACACCCCATTATGAATGCAGTCTCCAACATTATCTGCTCCATCATCTTTGGAGATCGCTTTGACTACGACAACAAACGCTTCGCCAAACTGCTGAAAATTCTGAATGAAAACCTTCAACTTACTGGATCAACTGTGGGAGCGGTAACAACCAGCAGATGATTTTCTTATTATCATTGCTGCTAAGATCTGATTGATTAAGTTTTACAAAACAGGTTGAAGACACATCAGAGGTCCTAATACTAATTTAGCCTTAGGTTAATATTTAACATTGTAATATTTATGTGAATAAATTCTGCTGTGAAATTGGAAAATTTTGCTCTTTACCAAATATTATGCCTTAAATTTAGGATTTTCTCATTTGTTCTTGCAGATCTTCAACCTGATACCTTTCATAAAGCACTTTCCAGGTCCACAGCAGACGGTCTGGCAGAATGCTAACTCCTTAATAGGGTTCTTTTGTGAGATTGTGGAGGAACATAGGAAGACCCTGGACCCAGAAAACCTGAGGGACTTCATTGATGCCTACCTGGTTGAGATGACCAAGGTGAGAGGTCAAATAACAGGACTTACTGTGAGACGAGGAAACCTAATGTTGCTCTGAAGTAAGGCAGACCTGGCAGATGGTGTAAACAGTGTTTATATACAAATAGCTTGAAAGAAGCTTGCTATGTTTAAATGGCTACAATCACTGTGTTTCATCAGTTTTAACATTTTCATAAAACATGTTAACCAAGAAACAGACTTAGGTCTGCTATCCTACATGTTCAGGGGCAGATTCATGAAAGTGTCTTAAAAAATAATAATTTTAACCCACTGAAGTCGGTTCTTCTGCCAGTGGCATATATAAATTCCGCAAAAAACTCTTATTTATGTCTGCAAGATTTTATCCTAGAAACAAAACTAAACATACCCTGGAAACTATATAGAGTCTATTTTTTTAATATATAGCTTGAATTGAAATATATTTTTAGATTTTTTTGAGGAGCTTAAATAAGCAGAGACACGTCGGTGAGAGTGACTCAGACAGCTGTGCATATTTTCCTGCCAAAAGACGTGCTCTGTCATTCCTATGAATTTTTTCTTTTCTTTTTCTTTTTTATGTAAATGGTAAGGCTGTTTAACAAAGTGCATTTGTAAAATGCATTAGCAAAATTAACCTATTAATTAACCTAATTAAAGCTCCAGTTCTGTAAGCAAAAGTTGAACTCCAAGCATGTCTAAGGCACAGTCAGAACAGTGTAAGTTTTGCTGTTTTGCTTTTAATTAGTTAGTATTTTTCTTTTTCCTGATCAGCAAGAATCAAACAAAGACTCTACATTCCATGACGACAACATGATCATGTCCACGGCTGATATCTTCCTCGCTGGAACAGACACTACAGCAACCACTCTCAGATGGGGTCTTGTTTACATGATGGAGCACCCTGATGTACAAGGTACAAACAGCTGTTCTGCTTGCACACGATGTAGATTAGTTAACAATATGAGACTATTAGTATTCCTTTAGTTATTCTACTATAAGACTCAAATCTGTTCATAAACAATGTAGATCGAATGCATTTAATTAAATATTTACATGTACAGTAATGTCATAATTAATTGTTTGACAAAACTCCATTTAGTAACGATGGTTAATGTTGTGACATTGTCTCTTATGGTGTGCATGGCTGATGACAACAGAACGCTGTCATGAAGAGATTGTTCGATTGTTGGGGTTTGACCGCTCTCCCTGCATGGACGACCGCACACAGCTCCCATACACTTATGCCACCGTCCACGAGATCCAGCGCTGTGCCAACATCATTCCTCTCGGAGTGTTGCACCAAACAACACAGCCAACACAGCTACGAGGATACCACCTGCCAGCGGTAATGATGGAGGGGTGAACAGATGAATGGATGAAAGCATGAATGAGATATTGAATGGATATTAGAATGTATAGAAGAAAGGCTGAAGAGATGGTTATGTAATTATATATATATAGAATATATTCGTGTGGATAATTTAGATTTTTTTAATTTTTTCTGTTCCATGATATGGCACACAGGTGATGCCCAACTTTACAGCTATCATGACTAACAGAGAGCACTGGAAGCATCCGGACACATTCAACCCAGAGAACTTTCTTGATGAGAATGGACAGTTCTGTAAAAATGATTTCTTTCTGCCATTTTCTGTTGGTAAGTCTGTGGTGGGCACAGCAGAGTTGATTAATAACACTGATTAGAGATTATTGCAAAATAACTGATCATGTGACCTCCAGCAGTCAAACAGAGAGGGGCGACTAGTTGTCTCAATTTTCATTATGGCAAGAAAAATTATATAATATTATGCCTAATATTGTGTCGGTATCATACATCCGACCAGTGAATCTCTGATCTACCTTGTCATGGACACTACAAGATGTGCTGTGGTTTCTGGCATTAAAATGCAGCAGCTGTTCCTTTATGTCCTGGAGCTGCAAATCCCACAGATGGTTGATCAGATTCAGGAATCCTGCTGAAAGTGGCCAGAGGCATTAGGGATTACTATTACTATGAAGGGCCATGTTTGGTCTGCAGTGTTTGGGTAGGTGGTGTCAAAATAACATCCACATGAATGCTAGGACCCAAACTTTCCTAGCACATCATTGCTCAGAGCATCACACTGCCTCCACGTGCCAGCCTTGGCTACGGCTGTACTGTTCTGTTCTAGTGACAAAATTTGTTTTTGGAGAGCATTCAGGAGTCTGCATTGAAAAACCAGTCACGTAGTGTGAAAGCCACAGCAACTAAAAGACTCGCAATTACAGCTCAACCAGTCATGTGGTGTGAACACCACGGCCGACGACTCAAAAAGTTGTATAGAGTGAACCTGGCATTAATTCTCTTTGATGAACTCCAGTGATTTGAACCAGTTTTTTCTACTATTTTATTTCTTTCATCATTAAAACTGAAAAAAGTTCAAACTGGACTTTTTGTCTATTTTTGATGGTGAAGTGTTTTTCACCAGCACCATTATTCTTACAAGCTGTAGCAGTGTTCTAGCATGCATGATATATGTATTGGAAATGAGATGTGTTGGAAGTATTTCTAATGAATCTTTATCCCCAACAATAATGAAAGCAACCTCAGGACCAAATGCCTGAATCAATTAATTTGTTCATAAAGAAACAGTCCTCCACACCCTGCTGTGAGTCACTTAATCCCTATTGTTATGCTAATGAAAGTTGTTTTAAGGAGTTGAGCTCCGAGCTCTAAGCTCTGCAACAGATCTTTGGAGAATGTTTTATCGTGACTCTCTGCCTAAATTATTCCTTTGGTTTGGCTTAAAGTAGTTCTCCTTCTAAAACAAAGCAAAGGCTATATACCAAATGTCTCCCTGCACCCTCCATTGGGCACAGTTGGTCATAAAAAACAAGTACACTCACATTTTTTAATTTCATTTCATTTTTAGTGAGGTATAAGGTTAAAATGTTCCTGTCAGATGATATTCTGTCTCCTGTCTGTGTTATTAGTTTTATTATCTGTGATGTGCACTATATAGGGCAGACATGTCCAACTCCAGTTTTGGAGGGCCAGATTTCTGCATAGTTTGCCCTGCTCTGACAATATAATTAAATATGCTCATTACTTGCTGAGCTGAATCAGGTGTGTGTTCAGGAAGATCACCAAACTGTGCAGGAATCTGGACATTCAGCACCGGGTTTGGATCCCACTGATGTAGGAAATACAGCATTACTTTGGGACAAAACTCAAGCTCTTCTACTTGACTGACACAGACAATCAGCTCTGTTTACAAACATGATGCACATACATGGGTTTGTGTTTAGGAATTCAAAGCTCGGCTTCCAGTTTGCAACTGATGATCTTATTTCTAAAAGTGTCTGTCTGTCTGTCATAAACAAATGTGCTGGCATTTTGTGCAAAGAAAATTAACAGTATACAACTAACAAAAACATAAATTACAGGAAGCTCGCAACACAGCAGCCATGCTCGGTACCATCTTGTCTTGACTTTACACTTGTCCTTACGCTTGTCCATTTTTCTGCTTTCAAGAACTGACTGTTCTGCCTAATATATCCACCCCTTGACAAGTGCCACTGTAACAAGATAATCAATGTTCACCTCTCATAGGTTTTAATGTTGAGTTTGATGGTGTGTAATGGAAATGGGGAATATGTATACCCATAATGCAATGTGTGTGTTACTGCAGGTCCAAGGGTGTGTCTGGGTGAGGCACTGGCAAGGACAGAGCTCTTCATCTTCTTCACCTCTCTGATGCAGCAGCTGCAGTTCTCCTGGCCTCCTGGAGCTCCGCATCCTGACCTGGACGGGGTTTTAGGTGCCGTCCGCTCTCCGTTTCCTTTTAACACAATCTGCCGCAGCAGAGAGAACACAAGCTGAAATAGAACAACCAGCTGTTTTATCATCAGTGGATAATGTTCCCACTCAAAAGATTCTCAAACTCTTGCTGTACACACTGTTTGCACAAAAGTCTTCACTGTTTCTTCCAAAACCAAGGGTATTCAAAACATTTTAAAAGTTAAGACTTAGGGTTAAGATTAGCCAGTGTGAGGGATGGGATAAGGTTTTGGGTTAAGATTAAGTTTAGACTTAGGCTCAGAGTCAGGCTTAGGATTTGGGCTGAGATTAAGGTTAGGATTAGAGCCAGGATGAGAGTTCAGATTAGGTTTTAATCAAGAGTAACAGTCGGAAGACTGAAATATTTGGTTCAAGAGAACTTATGTGCAGGGCATGTACTAGCAGGACATGGTCTGTTGGAGGCACATACCAGGTCACCTTTTAGCATAATGGCTATAAACCTTGTCAAAATGCCCAAAACAGCCCTAAAGTACTTTCCTCAGCATTAAATACCTTTTAACTGTTATGTTACTGTCAGAACAAAGAAAATCACAGAATTCAGCAGTTTAATCATCAGAAGTTGAGATGCAGAGAGACAGACGAGTCAGACTGCGGTAAACTTAGATTAATATTGGACATTTGTTTGATATTTGTAATTTGTAAGTTCTCGGCACCATCACACAATTACCAGAAGAAATATGAAGTGTTCAAAACATCCAGGTGGCTAGCAATTTCATTTTTTCTTTTTAGCCATTTTCATGATTTAGTCTTGTTTTTTTAATTAAATATTAGTGATAATGTGACATACATGTATCTTCATACATATTCATACATTATTGTCATGTTGTGTAATTTTTGGATAATTTGTTTCATGTAAAATTTTATAAAATAATCAATTAAACTTTCATGTTATTAAAACTAATGATGTGAATCCAACGTATTAAATACAGTCATATATTTGACACATACTACAAGGCTTATTTTGGGACATAGTGAGGTTACATCAGTTATTATGAGAAAATAGTCAAATACATCTATTAATATCATTATTATTATTACACTCATCTAAAATTATTCTTTTCCAAAGTGTTACACAGACTTTTGTTCAGCACAGACTCAGCAGCAACAGTGTCAAAAGAGTAAGAGTGTCATAATTCAATATTTTGATTAAATCTGCTCTAAACTTCCAAAAACCTGTTTTCAGATGTGCTGATATATTGTGAAAAAGCACTCTATACATTTCTAGCCAAGACTTTTGACCTCAGAAGTGAATAAACATATTCCGCTTCACAATGATTATTACAGTCTTTAGAAACTGTATGTGGTTTGCAAAGATTAAGAAATGTGAGGTGACACTCTGTTTTCACTCGGACACTAAGCCTACATTGGATATTTATGAGATAGGTGTGAACAATCAGGACAGGTCTATTGATCCCCTCAGCTTGTTTGTAAACAGTCTACAGATTCTTTGCCACTGGAACCCACCAATGGCATGTCCGTAATTACCACGTCATTATCATATGAATGACAGCTCACATCTTTTTGGTGGGTAAATACGTGCAGGTGTCTGAGTGTCACTCACAGATGTGACTCTGCTCTGATTCTTTCTCGAAGCAATAGAAACAGCGCTGGGCGAACTAATATTTTATAGTAAATGTGGGGGGCTCCAAACAAATATCTTTTAAATGTGAGGGGGACATGTCCCCTTAACAAATAATTACAGCTACACTGATAGGCCCGGGCTGGAAACTCTCTAAAACTGCAACGCTACTTTGCTCTACACACACAGTGTGACTTTGGTCTGGGGAAGAAAACAATACAGAAACACGCTGCATAAAAATCTCATTATCTCATTAAAGAGATGCTCAAACAAGAAGGTAGGTCAAGAACAGTGACCTAATCTAATAGTGGCCTCAGACTATTCACTCTTCCACTGGTCATGAAGTCCATTGCACAAAGAATGGTGTGAAAATGTTTACTGAATATTCTCTATTTTAGAGTGTTTGTCTAACAGTGTATTGATGTACACATGGGTCTTTAGCAATACTTTAGTAGTACTTTCCAACATCATGTGTCTCTGACCAGTGGTACCACCAGACAATTTTTATAGGGGTGGCCAGATGGGGCCACTGAAAAGTTTGGGGTGGCACACTAACTCTAAGACATAAGTGACTTTTATGAATTCTGTTATGCTGTTGTGGTATACAGACAAGTCAATAACTCAGTACGAGAGTTATTTTACAGTTAATGTTACAAATTTTCTGATGTCCATAGACTAATATGGTACAATTATCATTTTACTGTACAACAACAATTCTGTTTTATTGTGTTATGTATCTGTATATATATGTATTAAGCAATTCATTAATTTTCAAAAAGTTAAACTATTTCTTAAAAAAACAAATGTTACAGCTTAAAATGAAAGAAGCTGATTAATAGTAAAGAATACATTATTTAATGGGATTTAATGGGAATATTTAAGTCTACTCGATTTTTTAAAAATCCAATTATTTTAAGGCCTCCAATTATTTTAAATACAGCTTCATTGTCCTGTTGCTGTGTCTTTTGTAAATGTATGCATTGTA
>BRDA01002000.1:0-20660 GCA_036984385.1 Crenuchus spilurus
CGAAGCGATGACGGCGTGTGACATGACATGACAGTCACATTGAATTGTGAGCAGAGCATATCATCTCATATATACATAAACCTTATTCGTCGAGAGGCTCACTGAAGATGGCAGAAGTTCAGTAGATTGTTTGGTGGGGTGAACAGAAGAGTGGAGCTTAGACAGGCATCAGCTGGGGGTACTGCTGAAGCCGAGATAAGACACAGCAAAGACAGTGTCCATGTGCCAATTAGTTCTGGCTGTTGATAGAGTATTTTTCAAAGGAAAGGAGACTTTGTGGCGTCAAGCTAAGTAGGAATCTTGGCAGGCTTCTTTACTCTGGATTCACGCAGATCTTTTGTAGATATGACGCTGAAGATGATGACCTTTTCTCTCAGGCTGGGATGGATGGTGAAGTCAGACTTTGAAGTGGGCGGCGGTGGTGGAGATTAACCAGACAATGATGGACGACTTTCTGAAACAGCTTTGGAGACCTGCACTGAGATGGCCTGTGATGTTATGGACTACTGTGCTCCTTTAAGGTGATTATGATAGATGGTGAATCTCAGGAACTGCCATAGATCACTACTCCATGATGGTAGTATCATGGTTCTGCAATGATAAGACTACAGTAATATAACTAGCTTTATCATGCTAGATACAATTAGTATACGTTTAGTAATCGTGTTGTTCTACTGTAATATTACCATGGTTCTACCATCATGGTGATGTCCAAAAAACATGTGGTTCTACCATTATGGTAGCATCCAAAAACATATGGTTCTACCACCGTGGTAGCATCCAAAACCATATGGTTCTACCATCGTGATAGCATCCAAAAACATATGGTTCTACCATCGTGATAGCATCCAAAAACATATGGTTCTACCATCGTGATAGCATCCAAAAACATATGGTTCTACCACCGTGGTAGCATCCCAAACACACATGGTTTTGCCATCATGGTAGTGTAAATATAAGTAAATACGTGGTTCTACCATCACGGTAGCATCCAAGAAAAAGATGCTTCCACCATCATGGTAGTGTCCAAAAAGACATGGTTCTATTTTGACAGTAGTGTCCAAAAACACATGGTTCTGCCATCACGGTATTACCATTATACATCGTACCAGTCAATCCTGGTCCTGGAGAGTTAAGATCCATGACACCTGAATCTGTTAATAAATGTTCCTTTTTTTATTTTCCTCATTTTATGTTGAGGTTCTTCGAGTTCACATCTGAGCGGAGTTTCCATGTTCTCCCCGTGTCTGCGTGGGTTTCCTCCGGGGACTCCGGTTTCCTCCCACAGTCCAAAAACATGGAGGGCAGGTGGATTGGGTACTCTAAAATTGTCCGTAAGTGTGTGTGTGTGCGTGCATATGTGTACACCCAGTGATGGACTGGCGCCCTGTCCTGGGCTTAGTTGAAGAGTGTAATGCCCTGCCCTGCGCCCGGTGAGGGGGTAGGGGACTAACCGCGACCCTGATAAGGATTAAGCGGGTGGGATAATGAATGAATGAATGAATGACTTATAGCTCATGAGTTAGTACAGTAATATGATGGTCAGTAGTAGTGTTGGCACTGTGGGCAGCTGCTGGGCATCTTGTCAGGAGATGGAAGCATGAAGTGCTCTAAAATCTCCTGGTAGATGTTGACTTTGGACTAAATACAGTGGAGCAACACTGGTTCAGAAATGTTGATATTAGGAATGTGACAGTCTGTAGCTCTGAGAGACACTATTTATACTGTTTATAGTCATTTACTCTCAATCACATATTCTAATAACTTGAGATTCAGGATTTTAAGCCAATTTGATCAACAATAAAACAAAAAAGGCTCTAAATATCACTTTATGTGTGAAGAATACAAAACATATGACCCCTTTTTAATCACAAAGGTGTGTTTTATGTATGACCATAGATATGAGAGTGTGGGGAACCTTTTTCATGAAGTGTTTACGGAGAAGATTACTGTCTCTGTGTGTCACACTTGGCATTGCCCTCTCTTATTGTCCACTAGCTGCTGAGGCATCGTGGCTGTAGGCTTCTTCACACTATTGTTCACCATCAGCCACTCGCCTTGTTACACCATGAAAGTCATTCACGTCATGTCAGCCTGCGTCACTGCTGTAACTAAACAGATTGGGCGCCTCCATTATCACCTCTATAGCCTGTACCTCACTTTGTTACTCACACTCTTCCACCATGACTTACATAGTGAGAAATACACACACACACACACACACACACACACACAATGTCATTTGATTTTGCCTACATTCCTAAAAACAATGGTTCCTTGAGGGTTTAGTAAAGGAACTATTTCACCAATCAGCCACAGACCACCACAGAGCAGGTATTATTTGGGTGGTGGATCATTCTCAGTGACACTGATGTGGTGGTGGTGGTTTTTGGTCCTCTAGTCCTGACACTGTTGGCTTGTTGGTGCACTATTTTCACTCCAGTAGTGACACTGAGGTGTTTAACAACATCAGCAGCTCTGCTGTGTCTGACACTCTAACACACACTAACACACCACCACCACATCAGTGTCACTGAGAATGATCCACCAGCCAAATAATACTTACTCTGTGATGGTCCTGATCAATGAAACAGACTACAGTTTGCAAATAATCTACAAAGTGCACCTCTATGGTCCGTAGAGCTAAAATGTACAATGAGTGTACATACAAAGATGTGGTTTTAATGTTATGGCTAATCTGTGTATATAAATCCATGAAAAGGTCAAGAAGCACTTAATTGCTTAAAAGGTTCCATGAATGGTGAAATGGTTCTTTCAATGGATGTGAAATGTGTTGTATGGTTAAATGCAGACAATTATTTAAAATGGGAGGCATTCAAGATGGGGTCATGTTGGTGACATGGTAGAACAGGTTTCATCCACAGATTGAGTATAAAAGTAGAATACCGTCTACAAAACCATTTTACATGGCTGCTTCTTTACTTTAGGGACCACAGAAAATTCACCTAAGATCTCAAGGATGTGTAGTGGGATGTTTGTGGATGTTATTTGTGATTTCCACCATTTTAGTGGAGTTCCAAGTTATTTTATATATATTTTTACAACATGTGAACTGGAGCTCTAAAGCTAGTACAGTGGTAACCCTATTTACGAGTTTAATCCGTGCAGGAGCCGAGCTCGTTAGCTGGTTTGCTCGTTAGCTGGTTTGCTCGTTAGCTGGATGCATTTTCCCCATAAGAATACATGTAAAACTGATTAATCCGTGTCAGCCGGCCAATATACAGTATACTTTAATATGCTAAATAATGTGTTTATATGGGTTTTTAAAACATAAACGAGACGACGACGGTGCTCGTGTAGGCTGGCGGCTAAGGAGGACAGGAGGACGGGCGTACGTGTATGGCATGGTTACACTTATCATATGAAAAGTAAAAGTAAAATGTATCTAACTTTCTTGTTCACTACCTTTTGCTGTCTTTGTGTCACTTTCACTAGCACTTTCACTTTCACTGGACAGCGGTCAAAGGTAATGACTGACCTCTTCTTCTACGGTAGCTTCTAGGTGATGCTACGACTGCCGCGCCCCTAGCGGTTGGCATAATTGAACTAATTTACACTACTCGTTAATTGGAATTTTACTCGTTACCTGGAACAAAAATATTCAGAGATCTCGACTCATTACCTGGAATACTCGTTAGTAGGGATGCTTGTAAGTAGGGTTACCACTGTATATTCTACGAGTCTGATCAAATGTATACAAGAGTACTAGTAATGTATTCCAGTTGTACTCAGATGTCACAATTTCCAAGTTCTGAGTCAGAAATATCAACTGGAACACCCACTGAGGTTGGAATTCCTACTTGGGAACTCAAAACAACTCCACCAACCATGACATTGAAATTACTTGCATCAACGGTAAATAAACACTCATTTTATTTACTGTTTTGTAGCAGTTTTGTATTATTTATTTTACATTTCGTCAGTCGTAAACATAGTACGGTTTAATGTTTATCTGTGGACATGTTGCAACGCTGTTTGTATGCACAAAATACCTTAGAGCACTGATATCAATGGGTATCGCTAACTATAGCTAGCACTGGATGGGACACTGGAATGCTGTCAACTTGGACATGGCAACACTCCCACTTTTAAGTTCCGAGTTCTGATGTAAATGGAATGCAGCAAAAGTTAAGAACAGCACATGATTAACCTCAATTCAGAGCAAGTGTGCCAGCCAGTTGAACATGTATCTAGGCATCATGGGAATTGTAGTCTTTGGTCTGATTCTACAATGCAGACACTCTTTGTGCCTCAAATTGGCTACTGTACACTATTTTCTTTCACTACACACTATCTAGTGACTACAATTTTATAGGGTTGTAACGTCTAAAATCCAACACAAATGTTTTGCAGTAAACATTGTAGCCACACGTCATAGAATTACACCTCAATCAGCTCAAGTGCTCACTTCAAAATAAAAGGGTTGGATCTCACATCGTTGGAAGTTTGCTTTCACAAACTTCAAGCCCCACCCAAGTTTACTTAACATAAGTGTAGAGTATGTTTATTATGAATTTGTGACACTTTAAGGAACTTTATGGGAGTTTTTGTGATGTAACGACTGGGTGAATTTCAACAACTATTGAGTTCCAGTGTTGGTTTGCAATGTTAGACTTAAAACTCCAGTTCTAAACTAAATCACAAAGTCTCCAAACAAGTCTTGACTGATCATCTGATGTAAGTGGTCAAATCTTAATATGTTTTCTAATTGAACTGTAATGGACCAGATTATTACACTTTCAATCAGGACAACATACAAGACTACAATTCCCATGATGCCTGACTACAAGTTGACTGACGTGCTCTGAGAAGGATTATCAAATGCTATTAACTTTCAAGCATTGTTGTTGTTTTTATTTGATCTGAAGCTTTCCAGCTCCGGTTCACAGCTAAAGCAAAATTGACTCCGAAAACGTCTTGGCTGATTGTTTACATCTGAGTTAAGCAGAATAACGTAAATACGACACTTTCAGTCAGGATAACATACTGCTCGGGTCAAGAAGTGGTGTGACTTTCAGTTAACAGGATTAAGAAAACTGTTATTAGGATACAACCCAGCAGGCTCAGCCATGTCTCAACATGATCAACGTGGTCTTGCCTGCAGGGAAGATTGTGAATAATCAATTGATGTCAATTTGATTTCATCCACAGCCATCCAACATTACAGACATGCAGTGTTATTGACTTTTTCAGTACTATTTGGCTATGGTCAGACACCCCAAATCTGATCTGTAGTCCTTCTACACTATATCCAGATTGACGTTTGCTAGTCCAGACAGTCAAAAACCGCATAAAATCCATTTTATGCAGATCTGATCTGAGTCACATTTGGAGGATTGTACAGATACTAATCAGTCCGGATGCTCTGGCTTCTCAAATCAAATTTTTAAGTGCCGTTCACGTCACACAAAACGCATCAAAGCCAGAATGACGGATGTGCACAGATCCAAAGGACACCACAGCAGAGTCCCAGGTTGCCAGGTCCTGAAAAACTCTCCAGCCCACTGTGTGACAGATGGTAGCCCTACACAAACTTAAAACTAACTCAAAATCTAAAGAGTCTAATCACAGACGTTTGAGGACGTTATAATTGCTGTTTATTACTTTAAATTTTATTTTATTCTTACTCTATATGTTCAGATCCCTCCACTGGGCTCATATAATATGTGAAAGTCTACCTAAGGCATCTCCAACACTAATATTGTTCTACTGTGTGACTATAAGAGTCTCTGGTAGTCACTATAAGTCCAAGAACCACTAGCTCTGAAATTTTACCCACGAGTTCATTAAAATAAACACCAATATTTTACGGGAAAACTACCAATCTGGCAACTGTGAATATTCATCACCAGTGTGTCTGCAATTACTGACGTCTGCACTGTTACCACAGAAGCCCAAACAGACAGATGTATGATATGATCAGACAAATGTGATCTGATCTCTTACTAATAAAAGTGTGAACAGTCATTTCAGCAGATCTGAATAGAGGAACAAATCCGATTTGTCTGCAGTCTGAACGTAGCCTTAGCTTCTTTGAGTGTTAAAAAATGTCTGTACACCTGGACATCACTAGCTGGAGTTCACCAGACAACATCCGGAGATGGAAGAACTCCAATGTCTTAGTGCTGACTGCAGATGTGCAAGCTCCAAATAAAAATCATCAGACATCCAAAACATGACCTGGAAAAAATATCTTCAAAGGGATTATCGGGAATCAATTTTAGATGCCGGACAGCTGTGGATGGAAGTCTAAGAAGGTCTTGGATGTGTGAAGAGATCGATGGGGATAACAGATGATACACTGGAAATTGAAAAAGCCAACAAACTCGAGACATATATTATTGAGTTCAACAAAACCAGTAAAGTCCTGAGACAAGACCCCATTCTATAACAGTTAGGGGTGAAACTGTCCAAGTTTAATCCTACCAGCCATAACATTAAAACCACCTCTTTGTATCTACACTCATTGTCCATTTTAGCTCCACCGACCATATAATTACAGACTGTTGTCCAGTTTCTTTACCTGGTTCTTCAAAAGTCAGGACCACCACAGAGCTGCTATTATTTGAGAGGTGGACCCTCCTCAGCACTGCAGTGACACTGACGTGGTGGTGGTGTGTTAGTGTACTCTGGTATGAATGGATCAGTGAAGCGTCACTGCATTAATAATCCAATCGTAATTGGATTTCTGCAGTTGACTGAGTATTCATGTTGTCATGTCTCTGATTAAGAAATCTGATAAAGAGAGCTGGATTTGGGCAAAACAGGCCACAGTCCCGAAAATACACAAACACCATCAACAGCAACAAAAAGCAATGATGATGTATATTCATATTTAAGTATTAATACACTCAAAGTTGGTGCTATAATGTGACATAGCACTGGTGTACTGCGGTCATAGGCCGAGTACTGAAGACCAGAACACCAGCCAATATATCACATTATAGCACCGACCTCGAGTGTATTATTGTGATTATATCATAGTGCTGTTATCACTGTTTTTATTAGGTTTTAAGATAAAGAGGATTGTTTATAACCGTCCATGAGGTAAAGTAGTTCCTCTGTCCGCTCCTACATCATCACACTGTGTACATCAGTCAGAATAGTTTAATCATGTCTCAATCGCTGTTTATTATACAGACAGTAAACACAGATACACTGACTTCTCAGATGGTGTTTGTTGGTGTAAACTGGGAGTCTGTCATTAAATATTTACAGCTGATCGGAGGTTCATTCATATGTCTGTTAAGTTCAGCTCTTAACTCAGGGAAGCTGCTGATAGAAGCGGATTCACTTCATTTCATGTAATAACACTTGTTTCTATTTGCTCTTCAGCTGAGCTGTAAATACATTAAAAGTTC
This sequence comes from Crenuchus spilurus, assembly GCA_036984385.1. NCBI lineage: Eukaryota > Metazoa > Chordata > Actinopteri > Characiformes > Crenuchidae > Crenuchus > Crenuchus spilurus. Next base: position 7,383 of record BRDA01002000.1, read on the forward strand.
GTTTTTCTAACTAAAAGTTATTTTACTGTATTGACTATCACCAGTCAAGCTCTGGTGCTGGGGTCATTGTTACGTTACGTGTATGTGGCGGAGTAATACTTAAATGGTCAGGGCCATTATCATGTAATAGCTCTCCTAGAATGTCTCTCAGCCAATCAGATTGCGGGGTTAGAGTTAAATGTGGTAATTTCAGGTAAAGCAGCTCAATGTTTTAAAAAAGATTGGGACTTAAATGACATTTACATGGGCCCCGAGTGGCTCAGCGGGCTAAGACACTGACACTATGATGTCATTCCACCACAACGGAGGAGGCGTGTGCATGTCTTCACCCTCCTAGAGTCAGGGACAGTGCAAAGTTATTGGAGAGCCACTAATGGGTTGGGTTAATTGGCGACTACCACATTGGGAAAGGGAGAAATTTGTTTTGTGAGTTAACGGCTGGTTGTAAAGCAGAAGTCTGGTTACTGACTCATTTACACTCTCATTTAGAGCTCGCCACCACCACATCAGTGTCACTGCAGTGTTCCACCCAAATAATACCAGAAGAGGGAGAACTAGAAGAGCATTAGAGAGGTCATAATGTCGGATGGTGACCACCTCCAGGACGATGGTTACACTAAGAGAGTGAATAGAAACGTCAGATTGTAAGACTTTATATTCCCATTTCCTACCAGCAGCACACCAGCTGCTCTCTCTCTCTCTCTCTCTCTCTCTCTCTCTCTCTCTCTCTCTCTCTCTCTCTCTCTCTCTGTGTCTCTCTCTCTCTCTCTCTCTCTCTCTCTCTCTCATACACTCTCACTCACTTCCTCACGTTAACTTTGACAGTATATCAGTCTCTCAGACTTGTTAATAGTGATGTGTGTGCACTGTTTACATGCAGAAGTGTGAGCTGAATTGTGTTTGAGTTTAATTACTTTTATATACATCAGTTACACTGGACTGGCTTTAGGTTTATTAGATTGTGCACTAACCGTAAGCGTGACAAACATTAGTATTCCTTTCAAATTGATTTTATTCACTGTGGCTCAGCAGCTGCGATATAGTACAAAGTGCATCCCAGTTGGGCTCACAGTTATTCAATGATATAAAAACCTATTTGCATAAAGTGATTCTAATATGCTGCCAGTACAGCCCATCCTCATTCATTTCACATCATTTGCAGGAAACCGTCAATAAACCAGCTGGTTTATGATTCTTTGAGCTTTTGATTTTGTCGGGTAATACATTAAAAGGGGTTGTCAGGGTTAAGAGTATCAAAAAATATGTTAATCATTAATACCCATAAATCACATCATAATATCATTAGTGTCTTTAATTAATGATTAATTTAGACGTCACTTAAATATTTGGTGCCATTTTAATTACCATTCATATAAGTACCAGAATTATAAAGTGTCACCAATAAAAAAAAACAATTTAACAAAATTACCTTGAAGCAGGTACATTATAAGATTAACCATCTTTACATAAGTAGATTATTAGTACACATAAAATACATTTTGTATGTATCTACACATTATTTAATTACATAAGAACTTTAAATAAAAACTGAAATTACAGAATTATAGCAAGGCTGACATTTGCCCATAACAAAAATTAGAATATAGTCGATAAAGTTAATTTGTGTCAATAATTTTATTTAAAAAAAGTGAAATATCATATTTTTTTAACATTACATATAAAGTAACATTTTTGGATTTAAGGTTGATGTTGTTTAAATAGTAATTTACTCAAATCCCAGCTGTGAAACATGGTGGTGGTAGTATCAAGGTATGGAGTTGTTTTGCTGCATCTGGGCCAGAAAGACTTGCTATCATGAATTCTGAATTTATCCAACAAATTCTACAAAAAACCATCAGGACGTCTGTTGGTGAGCTGAACTTCATGAACATGGATCATGCTTTAAGACAACGACTCTAAGCATACAAGTCCTACCAAAGAATGCTAAAACAAGAATAAAGATGGTGTTTGAAAAGGCCAAGTCAAGAAGTTAATCCAATGGAAATGTTGTGGAAGCCAATCTGATGTGCTGGACTGATCAACAATTACCAAAAACGTTTAGTTACTACAATTGTGCAGTTTTTGTACAAGGGAGTTACACCAGATACGTAAAGCAAAGACTAATATATTTTTACAACCACAAACATGTGATGTTAGATCACTTTCTTCAATAAATAAATTATAATATCTAATATTTTTGATTGACTTATTTGAGCTGGTACTTTTAGGACTTTTATTCTTTTATAATTTTTTATTTTATATTTTATATTTATATTTAATTTGATGATGTTTTAAGTCAAATTTGTGCAGAAATATATATTTTTAAAGGGTTCCCAAACTTTTTAGCGCTACTCTACCTTTTTAATGAAACAGAATATAAGAAATATGAATAAAAGTATATCTATTCATGTATTTACATAAACATAAGACTGATTTGTTGCATTTATTAAACTAAATGGGTGTATCATTGAGTATGCCAACTAGTGCCAGCAGTATTTACATGTGTTACGTTATGAGAATGAACAAGTGTTTACAGTATAAAGTGCCAACTGTCGAGTCTGGAGTTAAGAGACAAAGCTTAAATTTAGCATGTCATCATTTATTTATTGTTTCACTGAAATTTCAGTCCCTTCATGTCTGAAGAAACAACCACTGAAGGCTCTTGGCTGAACTAGCCTCTCCCCATAGCGGCTACGATCAAGCAAACCCAACATCCATCCAACCAATCATCATCACGTAGGCCTAATATAGTCAAATTATAATGAGCCGTCATTATTCTAATTAAGCCCAACACAATAGCTGAGTCTTCTATTGCAGCCCTAATCTCCATCTCCATTCACTACATCTGTACATCTCTCCTCCACACTCCATCTGCTTCATGACACTAATCAGGGAGAGAAAGCCAGAGAAATGATTCAGCCGTCCTGAATCATTTGACACAATCAAGCTGGGCTCCAGGCCACAGAGTTACGCTTGACCTCTTTTGACTTCTCTCACATTCAGCATTTAGCACATCCAATCACTCACTTCTCCTCGTTCTCAACATCCCCTCTCAGCATACATCACTGCCCTGAGCTTGTAGTAGGGCCCGATGTCTGGTTTATTAGTCCATGGCCTAGAGGTTGCCTCGATTGTGTCATTTGGCTCAACAGAGCATTAGGCCGCTATGCTGGACGTTTGGGTTTGAGCAAGGCCTCTGAGCTGGTTTTGGCGTGGTGAGCAATGCGGGTGAACATGTTGAAAGTGAGCTCTTGCTGAAGCTCATTATCAGAGAGTTTATCTGAAACGCTTGGGTTTGGTCGGGCCTGAGGTGAGCGTCTAATTGGCTGTTGTGCTTCAGGCTGCTAGGAGGCAAAGAACACGTCAACAAGCTCAAATACTCCTCAAACGGTCGTGTTTCCTACTTGTGAAGTCATGCACTTCAAAACAAGTAGGTCCTCAACGGTTTTTACAGAGTTGGGTTATACTGAATGGTGCAGGAGAGCGTTAGCACCAACAGCGTTCACACTGGACAAGACCTCTTCACTGAACATCAGCCAGACGTTCCAACATGTCTCTCATATCATTACGCATTTCTTTTTTTCTTTTTTTCTTTTTGCCAATTTTCTCGCTTTCCCAATGTGGTAGTCGCCAATTAACCCAACCCATTAGTGGCTCTCCATCACTTTGCACTGTCCCTGACTCTAGGAGGGTGAAGACAAGCACAAGCCTCCTCCGCTGTGTGTGATGCAGCCAACGCCTCTTTTCTAACTACCGCTTGATACACCGTCACTGGGGAGCCAACGTGCTCGGAGGAAAGCGCAGGATTCCCAGCTCCAAATGGACCAATCAGTAGACGCCTGAGCCAGCAGACATTGCAATGTGAGATTGATGGAGAGAGAGGGAGAGAGCACTGCCAATTTTTGCTCTCTTGGCCCCGGCTGTTGATGGCAAACAGCATGACCGGGATTCAAACTCGCGATCCTCTGGTCATAGTGTCAGCGTCTTAGCCTGCTGAGCCACTCTGGGTCTCGTTACGCATTTCTACGTTGTCTATGCATCTATATATGTACATATTACACATATTGCACATGTATAAATATATGATGATGAACATTTGTAAACGTTTTAGAATTTGATACATTTCCACATAAATTTAATCTAACAGTTCATCAGATTGTCAAAAAAATAGGGATGTACCAAAATGAACATTTGTGGCCAAAACTGAAACAAAACACAATGAAAAAATTGGCAGAAGGCTGAATACAGAACAGTGTTTCATTAAGTGTTCAGTGTTGCAGTGTTTCATTAACTTTGCCATGTTTTCCACCACTGTACTAATTACATAAGCTAAATATACTTTTGTACCAACAAAAGACAATATAACTTTAAAAAATGGCTAATTTCCCTGCTGTGGGATTAATAAAGGATTATCTCTACAGATTATCTCTACAACTTAAAATAAATTAGCCAGAAAAATGACTGATATCAGGTGACAGATCAATATGCTGAGATGCTATTATGTTTAGCTTTACGGTGAGGAACTAGAAAAGGTTACGGTGTTTTTTTAACTTATTTTGCCAAAGATTGAAAGTGTTCTTTTTGTCATTTTTGCCATTTTTTGATGCATCCTTACAAACAAGTGCATAAAGAGAACCAAATCAAAACATATAAAATGATTAGGCTTGATCAGTAGTACTTGTCTGTTTGAGAGAGTGGTTAAAAGTATTTACAATTAGCAGCTCATTTGTTGTTGTCAATCAATGGGTCAACAATCAGGTGTGAGATTGTGTACAAATGGAGGAAATTCAAGACCATTGTTACCTCCTCAGTGTCGACGAGCAAAGATCACTCCAAGAGCAAGGCGTGTAATAGTCAGCGATGTCACAAAGGACCCCAGTTTCACTTGCAGCTATGCAGCTGAAGGCCTCTCTCACATTGGCTAATGTTAATGTTCATGAGTCCACCATCAGGAGAACACTGAACCACAATGGTGTGCATGGCAGGGTTGTAAGGAGAAAGTCACTGCTATCCAAAAAGAACATTACTGTAGTTTACTAAAGATCACATGGACATGCCAGGCAGCTATTGTAGTAAAGTTTTGTAGACAGGTGAGAGCAAAATATATCTTTTTGGTTTAAATGAGAAGTGTTATGTTTGGAGAAAGGAAAACACCAAAACTGAGGTGCTTAAATGATGCATCTGGCTAGAATTGTCAATAAGAACAGACAAGCAACTCAAGGAATCACATCCACAGTCAACACAGAAGGCCCCAGACTCATCCCACAGGTCAGTGCAGTGCTCTTTAGCTCCCAGAAGACCTCCTGTTCCATATCCCATTGGAGTTCCTGTCTCATGACTGTTGGGTCTCAAATTGCAAATGATTGAGTGACACCAGGGAGCCGAGCTTCAGTGTTCTGTAGTAAACTCCAGCTCACAGGTGCACTGCAGCTAAAAGTAGATGTTCCCAGTTCTGTAAAAACTCTCAGCATCTGACAGGTGACTCAGTCACTGGAGGAAGTCTAATAATTACCATCATTATTTACAGTCATATCAGAACATTATGACCAAGTCTTTGTCTTATTATAGCTCCAATGAGGTACAATTACAGACTGTAGTCCATCTGTTTCTCTGTATACTTTCACTCTCCAGTGGTCCCTCTAGTCCTTCACTGGTGGACTGTTCTTAGATCTACTCATACCAGAAACACACCAACATGCCACCACCATGACGGTGTCACCTCAGTGCTGTTCCACCGCCCAAATAATCCCTGCTCTGTGGGGGGTCCTGATCTGAAGAACAGGCTAAACAAAGTATACACAGTGCACCTTTATGCTTAGTGGAGCTAAAATGGACAATGATACAAGGAGGCGGTCATAATGAACTTTAAAGTGGTGCAACAATCTGAGGAACCCCTGAAAGAGCTTTCGTTTTTAGAGTGTACCTCGGGAATCTCGGAGAACTCATTAACCCACAGCCAGCATGCTAATGATGGTCCGTTTTCCAGGCAGGTCAGTTCTAAGGTCCGGATATGGGAATACACCGAGCTGAGGGATCAGCGGTGAGAATGAGACGTGACACAGCCGAGCATTTACCACTCCACACACACACGAGAGCTCAACCCCATTATCACACTTCAGTGCTCTAGATATGTTCCATAATTACAGCAGTCATATTTTAGGGGGGGTTGTGAATAATTACACTCGTCATCGCTCTCATCAAACCCCATTCAGGCTCACGCAGAGCTGCCAAGGCCTGATGAGGCATAATTAGTGCTGTAGATCAACGAGCAGCTCGTGGTCTTTGGTACAGTGGGTTGGATCATCCACCTCTAGTTCCTTTGACATGCACGGTAGCACTAACACAACACAGTGGTGCTGTACATACAATGAGCTTGGGTTAGATAATGAAAGTGAAACAGCTGGTTTTAGAGCACAATAATTTATTAGATGGTGTTGGGCCTCCTTTTGCAGCCAATACAGCGTCAATTCATCTTGGGAATGACATATACAAGTCCTGCACAGTGGTCAGAGGGATTTTAAGCCATTCTTCTTGCAGGATAGTGGTCAGGTCACTACGTGATGCTGGTGGAGGAAACCGTTTCCTGACTCGCTCCTCCAAAACACCCCAAAGTGGCTCAATAATATTTAGACACAAAGACTTGCTGTCTTGGTCACAGATGCGCCAGCAAGACGTGCAGCAACAATTTGTCCTCTTTTGAACTCTGGTATGTCACCATAATGTTGTGTGCATTGTAATATACTATATAACTGTGCTCTTACCTGCTAACTGAACCTTCACACTCTGCTCTTACTGGTGCAATGTGACATTAATGAAGATTGGCCACCAGACTGGTCCAGTTTAGCCATGAAACCTCCCACACTAACATGACAGCTGTTTCACTTTCATTGTCTAACCCCTGTATGTATATAAAACAAATGTTAGAAGACAATAATATATAAATATGTATGAGGATGCATGTATGTTACATTATTACTAATATTTAACAAAATGATGATGGTTGTTTTGTGTGTTTAATGTGAGTGTCATTAGTCGCGTTTCCATTGACCCTGAAATATCGCAAATTAGAATTGTGAATAAAAATTTGTTTAATGGAAACACAATTTCGAAGTTTGTTGATAAAAGTCTTTTGCGCTAAGATGAGGTGGTTTTTCAGTCGTATCAAAATTGGTTTATATCACAAAAGTGCAATGGAAACACTCGAACTGACTTTTTTCGCATTAACACTAGAACTACCAGCATTTTCATACAGCTCCTTCTTCTACCAGAGACTGCCAAATGGCAGTGCTGGGGTAATTTGCAACCCATTAGGCCACCTTTTGTTATGTATATGCAGTCACTTCTAGGTAATGCTAAGCGGGGGTGATGGGTGATAGTGTGAACTATGTTGACTCAGATGGAGAAGAAAAAACCCTTGATTTTAACCCTTCTTGATAAGTAAAAATTGCTCAAAAAATAGTATTTTATCTTAATTTGAGTCATGTTTACTTGTCAAGAAAAAAAAAGTTTGCCAATGGGGTGAGATATTTTGACTTAAAACAAAACAAAATGTCCTGATAAGATTTTTTTACTTAGGGTTTTATGAAAGTTTAAGTAAAATGTCTTTTTTTACAAGTAGCTGAGGGTTGTTTTTTGTATAAATTTATGTAAAAGTATCTTTACCTATTGGCAGTTTTTCAAAAGACAAAATAAGGGTAAAAAATCTGAACTTTAGCACCTTTGATCAATCAGCATGTCACCTTTTTATCACCTATTATATAAAGTGCATAAACTGCACCAAAGTAAATAGCCTATCTGTAGGATAGATGTGATGGGTTCTATATTTATTTTAGATTTTAAAAATGTTGTTCAGTGTGGCGTGAAGAACAGATCGGAAGCCCTCTGCATCACAGCCCAATTGAACGTTATCCCACGGATGGAGAGCCAACTGCTTTGGCCAAAAGAAAAGTGTCAAATCGCTTACAGAGTTTCCTCTGTTTTATCTCTCTGGAAATGATTCGGACCATACAGGAGTGGACTGTCCAGCATGCATGCCAGACACAGTATGGAAACTGGTTCATGGCCCTCCCTGAACTAATGGCGTTCACTGCAATCCTCATCCTGCAAGAGATTGTCCGCCTTCCAGCGATGCATGACGCATGGTCTGCAAACCTGGGAGTGCCCTCCATCAGCAAGACTATGGCTCGAAACCGCTTCCAGAACATCATGCGGCACCTACGGTACGGTACGGTACGGTACGGTACGGTACGGTACGGTATGTTAATGAACTTTGTGATGCTGTGAGATCTCTAGTGGAGCAGCTGCACATTGTCCAAGGATTCTCCTCGTTATTCCAAATATGCCGCGTCATCTTCATCCTCTTACTTTCTGTTGTTGTCTTCTTCTTCATCGTCTTTTTCACCAATAGAAACGTCCGGTTGTTGATCACGTGACTCCCTTAAAAGTTGAGTGTGTCATTCTAAAATGTTGAATCCACAGCTTTTCTGTAAAACCATCAACTACAGTTTCCCAGAAACGCGACTATTGGCTATAGACACTAAAACACTTCACATTTCTTCTGGTAATTGTGAGACAATCCCTAACACTGCAGCCGCTGGAGCACAAACACAAAGCTAAGCGGCTGTATTCCAGCTTCATCAAAACAAGTGTAGTTTAGAGAAAGGTTTGCTTATACTGCAGATTCCCATTTTCTATCATTTCAACACCATACTATCTTTTTGTTTTGCTTTAATGTTGATCAGTTTGAGTTATAGCGCATGAAACATCAGAAATCCTGAATCTAAGATTATTAGAGCATTTCATTTAGAGTTTGAGTCAATGACTATTAAAACAGCATCAACATTAAAACAAAAAAGGCTCAAAATGTGTCACATCATGTGTAATGAATATAAAATGTACAACATTTGACCTTTTTAATTAAATTATGAGCGCACATGAACTTTTTCATGATATTCTAATTTATGGAGATGCACTAGTACAGAGTGCTAAACTAATGTGTTATTTTGCTCTGCAGCTCTTTCCATCAACCTCAGACCTCCACCCATAATTTACACACACACACATCAATGGAGCAAAAAAGCCATGGAGAAGGACTTGACTGAAAACTACACTCACGTTCAAGATAAAGATCACATGAAAATGGACTGAACGTGACGGAGAGAGCAGCTGGATGATTGACAGAATGACAGAATGAGGTGAGGTGCAATGCTACCAAGGAGCATTACTAACAGAAAAGAAAAGCTTAAACGTTCCTGGTTATCTTTTACATCTATCTATTAAAAAGACAAGTTTCCATTAGGAACATTCATTGTGGGCCACTCGAGCTTGTGTGGCTAAATAATCCATTAAATTTTCATTAGAACAGGCCGTAGAGGTCAGTGTGAGTTATCTGATTTCTGCTCTGGATCTGTTTCTCTGCACCATCTATGGGACCTTAACTGGTACCAGGAAAGAAGAAAAGAAAAGTTATGATGATGTAATGTGAAAGAAATGTAGGTGACTATTGAGTTCTAGTGTTTATTAGTCTCAAATCAAAGACGCAGAGTCTCGACTACACCTGAGCTAGTCAGGCTCCCTGGACAAAAACATTAGTCCCCTTGCGTCTATAAGGTTGTAGTAACTTTAGGCTCCAGCAGGTGGTGCTGCATGAAGATAATCAGGCTACGAGTACACGCGGGGTGTGTAACGGGATTCATAGATTGAGAAGACGTGGTGCAGTGCTGTGAATGACAAGTTCAGTGTGTGACAAAGCAGATGATAATGATTGGCTAAAAGGAGCCATGGCGCCAAAAGTCATAGTGTGCAGGAAGTAGTTGAATTTGCAGGTGTATAGAAGCGTACAGTCATACGGTCAGCAGTGCTGAAAGTCTACAGGAAAAACACAGTCTACAGGAAGTCATCATGGCCAAAGGATGTGATTTGGCTGAATGTACTTATGTCTTATGTAACTTGGCATCCATACTGACGTTTGTATGTGGCTGCATCCAAGCATGAGGTATCTTCTGGATTATATCCTAAATTAGCTAGGGACCCTTCCTGGGTAACTAGTAAAACACTTTGGTAAGTCGCTCTGGATAAGACCATTCACCTTCAATATAATGTCAAGTCAAGTTATATGTATTTATTTAGCAGTTTTACAGCTGATGTTCCTGTTGTCTGGAAGGTTATTCCTGAGTTGAGGGGCTGTGTTAAGTAGCTGTGGCCTTGTGGGTAAGGATCTGGTCTTGTAACCAGAAGGTTGCCGGTTTGATCCCTGGGCAGGTCACGACTGAAGTGCCCTTGAGCAAGGCACCTAACCCCCAATTGTAAGTCGCTTTGAATAAAAGTGTCTGCTAAATGCCTCAAATGTATTAGAAAAGGCTCTTTTCTGAATGAATGATGTCCAAAAGGGCATCCTTTTGAGACAACCATTGTGAGATGTTCAAGCTGCCATACTAAAGGTGTACAGACTTCTCGTACCTCCCGCGCCATTGATGCCAGAGGAAACTCAGAGGTACAGCCTCTAAAGCAGTGATCCTCACTATTTTTTCCAAAAGAGCCATATTGACAGATCAAAGTCAAGGAGAGAGCCACAATATCACCCCAAGTCACTCAAATAATGGAAAAACATAAACAACCCACCTATGGACTAAACCTTTGCGCACTGAATATATTGCTCTAGCTAGATAATGCTGCAGGGTTGCCAGGTCCAACTAAAATATCCAGCCTAAAGTCAGTCTAAAACCCGCCCTTTAGAAGCTTAAACTAGCCCAGAATATGTCTGTCACACGTTTGAAGCGAATGGCAAAACAACTGTGTACGAGTGTACGACTTAGTATTTTGTTTATAAGGGATTTATTATGATTATTGCTATTTATCTTAAAGTCATTAATAATATGGTAACATGAGTGTTTTATTAGTTATTTTATAAGTGTTAAACCGTGAACCTGGCAACAGCAGAGTCTCGTGCAGCCTGCTGTTGGAAACAGTGCCTGTGGTGCCAGGTTCCACAGTATCCCCGATTTGGAACCAACTTTAATTGAGGCAAAATGAGAGGGCAAGTGCTTGGAATGTAAAGCGCATTACAGTATATCTCTCTGTAGCATGCTTTTAAAATACTTTGGCTGTGCTGGCGCACTTTCGTAACCGATAGCCACCAATAAAGCACGGCGAGCCGCATGTGGCGTATGAGTATCCCTGCTCTAAAGTGTCAGAGATCACTTTTCTATGAAGTAGGTGGTCATAATTGTGTGATATAACTGTAGGAACTTGCTGAAAATTACATTTGGACACGTCCCCCTTCATAAACTAGTCGTATAAAAGCTGCAGTAACACACAGGCTTCACCAAAATGCAGTTAAGACGCCAAAAAAATGGCTGAAAGGAAAATGGACGGTCAGTTTTGTACGCAAACGAGAAGAGCGCCACGTAAACACAACATACAGGCAGGCGTGAGTGGGCGTGGCCGCGGCGCGCGCTCTCCCCGCCCGCGCGCTTCTATTGGCGGAGGGCTTAGAAGGGGGGCGCGGCTCGCCGGCGAAGCCACTACAAGCAGGTGCAGCGTGAAGCTAACGCGTACAGTTCACATCTACGAGGAGGAGCGGAGGCGCTGCGGATCAGAGCTGTAGCGTCTGGGTGACAGAGACACCGGCCGAGCCGAGGGGAGGAGAGGCTGGAGAGGACGCCGCTGCCGCTCAGCATGTCATGGAGCGAGTCTGTCCTCGTCCAGGAGCTTGTGTGAGCAGCTGAGGACCATGTCGGAGCAGGTAAAGATGTCAGCAGGGCAGGTGTGTTTTTGTCTTGTGCTGTAGTTGTGGTGCTCCTCGACGCTGCATGCCGTACACACCCTCTTCTCCAGCCTCCTCTCAGCCTGCTGGGGGGCTTCTCAGCACACCTTCTCCTCTAGCATCCCCCAGAAAGAACAATCACACACCTTTCCGCCCTCTTTTGTCTTTTAAACGTGTTTACACTCAGGTGATGGACAAGTATAGCAGCTAATTAACAAATAGTGATAAGTGTTTTTCCACAATAAGAGTCCTGTTTATCCCAAATTATCACTAAAATAACAATGGCAATGTTGTAATTGACTCATTTTTAATGAATAATGGTGTTTATAATGAGGGACACAGTAATAGACAGCTAATTAACACTAGTGATTTGATGTATTAAGTGTTTTTGTCCTACATAATCACTAATATAACAGTTACATTGACTGATTTTGACATGGTAATTATGTTATATGCACCAGTAAGGATTATTAGATTACCACACTGTGTAATAATTTCCTTCCACAATAAATGGCTAATATTTAGGATTACTAACGCAAATCACTATTCGTGTAATGTTTTGTCATTTCAATTGATGCTGAGGGTTACAGTGATTCTCTTAATTGCACATTTAAAATCATCCCTAATTTAACAGGTGACTGATTTTGACTATAAATATGATGGACTCAGATACTACTGTACTAGCAATTTCCTACTATTACTAATTAGAACTATTAAAGCAAGTCCATTCATGTCACGATCAGTTAATTAACAATAGCAATTTGATATAATAAGTGTATTTGCTATGATAAGAGTCCTATTTATCCTCACTCATCACCCATATAACAATTACAGTGCATTGTCTCATTTTAACATGTTAATTATATACATTACACACAGTAGTAACCGCGGCCCTGATGAGGATTAAGCAGGTGTGATGATGGATGGATGAACACACTGTAGTGATGGTCAATAGGATTATTAGGGTAACGTACGACTGTAATCGCTCTTCCATGATGTATACTTAATGGTAGCAGCAGTTGGGCTGTTTGTGCTATGTTGAGGGTCCTTATGAATGTACTGTATTTGTGTGTGTGTACTGTATTTGTGTGTGTGTGTGTGTGTGTACTGTATTTGTGTGTGTGTACTGTATTTGTGTGTGTGTGTGTGTACTGTGTGTGCTGTATTTGTGAATGTGTATACTATATGTGTGTGTGTACTGTATGTGTGTGTGTGTGTACTGTATGTGTGTGTGTGTGTACTGTATGTGTGTGTGTGTGTGTGTACTGTATGTGTGTGTGTGTGTACTGTATGTGTGTGTGTGTGTGTGTACTGTATGTGTGTGTGTGTGTGTACTGTGTGTGTGTGTACTGTATGTGTGTGTGTGTGTGTACTGTGTGTGTGTGTGTGTGTGTGTACTGTATGTGTGTATACTGTATGTGTGTGTGTGTGTGTACTGTATGTGTGTATACTGTATTTGTGTGTGTGTGTACTGTATGTGTGTATACTGTATTTGTGTGTGTGTGTACTGTATG
>BRDA01002000.1:26515-52978 GCA_036984385.1 Crenuchus spilurus
ATATATGTTTTTTTCTTCTTTATTATGCATTTTATGGCTGGTGCGACTTATACTCAGGAGCGACTTATAGTCCGGAAAATACGGTAGTAATTCATTTTACACATAATTTAATAATATAATAAAATAATAATAATATAATAAAAAATTAATTAAATGTAAAATAATATAATAATAATAATGATGATAATTAATAATAATAATGATGATGATGATAATTAATAATAATAATGATGATGATAATAATTATAATCGATGGATTTAAACAACCAAATCTAAAGAGCCACTTGGGAGCCGAAAGAGCCTGCTCTTCTTAGTGAGCCAAGCCAAAAGAACCGACTCCCTAGAAAGAGCTGGAATTCCCATCACTAGTGTACACAGCCTTGGAATGTTTTCTTCTTTTCTTTCTTTACTCTTGTAGCATGTAGTTTAAGTGAAGAATCTGTGCAAACTCCTTGTTACAGATGTATCATTTTAGCATTGCTACATCTTCACCTATTTACCATTTATGTCATCATAAGGAGGAAAGAAATTGAAAATATACATGCACATATAATCTCAGTGTTCTGGGCTTTTGGGCTGTATGCACATTACGTACCAGTACATGATGTACCTCTTTGTGGATGAAGACATCACAATGTGTCTGGGTCTCCTTAACCGTCTACTGATAGAGATCTAATCTGAGCAAGTGGAACAATGTGTGCTCTCCTCCTGCTTTTGCGTATGTGCTGAATGACATATATAAGGGCCCTTCTCTTCTCTTCAATAAAGCTTCCTCTTCCAGGTAAAAGGAGTGAGTCTAGAGTTGCTAGTTGAGTTTCCCCAACAAGGTTCACTTACTTTCTCACCTGCACTGTGATGTTTACTCAGTGTGCTCAGTAAATAACATGAACGATACAACTGTCTGATTTGTGATTAGTTAAATTGGTTTCTGTGTATAATTGACTTATCCAATGATCAGGCCACAGTGCTGAATTCCAGGTCAGTCCAAATGGTTCACTTACTCTTTTTCTTTCAAATGTAAGTGCTTTAACCATTAAGAGAACTGAAAAGCATGTTTAATTGGATTTACTCAAGTGGACTCATGTCTATCAATCAAATAGCATCACATATATTCACAGGGAATTGGAATTCCTGACTAATAACCAATAACAAAAATAATGTAAAATATCAGCAGACAATCAGTAAATCCCAAATTACCACACCCAGTACCAACCCACTCCTGTTTCACTGCGGTCAGTATGGACCACAGTCAAAATAATCTCTGGCCAACTGCACTTCTGTGGTCAAAAATAGATGTATAAGAGATAGTGGCTGCATAAAAAGTGCAAGTGTGTGTGTGTGTTTCTATATGGTTTACAAGGATGAAAACAACAGGTTTTTGACCAGCACTACAAGGACATTCTGGTATATGGGGACACTTCAAATGTCCTCATAATTTGGAGCGCATGGTTTTCTGTATCTAATAAGGCCCCCCACGTCCTAATAAACACTGGGCAGCCGTGGCCTAGTGGTTAAGGATCTGGTCTGGTGACCTGAAGGTTGCCGGTTCGATCCTCGGTCACGACTGAAGTCCCCTTGAGCAACGCACCTAACCCCCAATTGTAAATTGCTGTGGATAAAAGCATCTGCTAAATGCCTCAAATCTAAATGTAAATTAAAAAGAGGTGGAGGGGCAGCTGTACAGATCTCCTCCAACAATCTCCTGAAACAAAACTTACTGCTCAATTTCAACTCAACTATCATGTTACAACTTCCACCATTAAACTATTACAGTCTAATCACAATAAACATGATTTAATATTGTTAACTAGCCTTCTATTCTGCATTCAGGTTTGTAGGTCTTGCACACACCCATCACCATTTAATCCATCACTGTTATAAAAACAATATTATAGAGGGATCCTCAAATGACTCCAAATTTTTGGTCAGTGTGAAAAGGACTTAAGGAATAAAAAAGCACTCTTATTTCAATAAATTGTCAATACCCTCAAGTTTGGTTGGTCAGAGTCTGTGTATAGTCAGAGTCAGGACTAATATGACCTACCATAGTCATATGTGGTCCTCATGCAGCAACTACAGATTTGTGTATTCATTGTCCTGTGCGACTTCTCCAAGAACTAACTGGCAAAAGGTGTTTGAGTGAAGGAGATGAATTTGGGTTTCACACTTGCTTTGTGGTGATATTGTGAGTGTATTAGCTGTTGCTTGATTTCTGACATGTCAGTGTCATGCTTAGATTGTGGTCCATCACCCACAAGAACAGTGCTATAGTCAGAACCTGACCACTACAAAAAAGCACTTTAACAGCTAACAATCCTAAAATTACTACAGTCTAAGCTTTATTATATTGTGTAACTACATGGGCTACAATGTAAACAGCTGGCTGAGTTATCCATGTATTACAGAGTGGTGTAATAGCAGTCTAAACCCACCCATTTAATGGGTTAAAGCATGGGCCACCAGTCATTACACCAAAAGTTTCCAGTCAATTTAACATCTTAAATCCTGGACCTACTAATGGGTTCAGCATCTACACCTTACTTTCAGAGCTCCATGATTTAACTATATCTGCATTTCCATGTCAAAATCTTTGTTTTTACATAGCAGCTTTATGAAATAAATACATTATGCTGACTTGTTTTCGTAAAAAGTCTTTATTATTTGTAATAAAAGAGAAAGTGCTTGAAAAAACTGCTGAACACTAAAAATGTAGGAACGTTTAGATTTTTAGTCCCAGCCATCATTTATTTCTGGCTCCATAGCACTGAAGGGGCATCATGTTGGTTCATCTTTGTGCCACAAGAGGGCACCCTTAAGTAGGACAGAAATGAAGTGCTCAGTTCTATTTGTTTGTGACTCGAACATCAGTAAATATCTACTTATTGTAACTGAAGATATGACGCCTGGTTTATTTGAAGCAGAATATTTATTTAGCAAAATAGTTAGAAATGAACACATTAAGTAGAAAGAAGAGGGTTTCAGCTTTCATACAACTCCTCCCTTTTGTGTGGACCCTAGAAAAGAAGTAAGTCATGAAGCTGTAAATATGAGGAATGGAAGCCAGACTGGTCCAGGCTACTATCTTGGAAACTTGCTAAAAGTTATCAGACCGCAAATCTCTGAGTCGCCAAACATTTGCATGATTCTCTTTTCAAGTAAGATTGTACAAAACAAAAACAATTCAATAATCTTGGCTAACATGTTGAATTAATGTTGTATCTTTACCTAATGCCTTTGAGACATCAGTTTATATTCTAATCAGAGTAAAAAACATTTGACCAAGAGTAAACAAACATTTGCATGAGAAGGTTCTGTGTTTGTGATGAACTGGACATACTGTCGGACAGATAAGGTTTGCAAGGGAGCTGATTTGCTTGGAAGGCTTGGACAGATGGTGTCTTTGCTGGTTCTAAGAGGTGTGGCTCCTCAGTACAATACAGAAAAAAACGAACTCAGCTCAAGGCTAAGCTCCAACATCCAATTATCAGATTTGACTTCTATCTGTTTAGGCAAACAAATCAACATATCTTCTCTCTCTCTCTCTTTCTCTTTCTCTCTCTTTCTTTCTCATTCTGTCTCTCATTCTCTTGTTCATGTTCCAGGAAAAGTAGTGTGTGTGCATTCTGGCCCTCAGGAGAGTGGGGTCAGCTGGGTATTTGGCATTGGGAGGTGGGGGTTTAATTGCATGCCATGTGCACTAAAGATCCTAATCAGCTTTGTTCTGACCCCACATGAACTCCATTTTTTGTTGAACAACTGGCTTAAGTGCAGCAAAAAGTGAGTGGTCAGAAAGCCATTCCCTTTCAACATGTCCAAAAATTGAAATTGATTCATTCAGTCATGTAATTGACTCATTGTTAATATAATCAATTATAATCAGAAACAATAAATACATTGTAATTAGAGCATCTGGTTTCAAGGCCTAGAGTATGGAGAAAACATTCTATTCCTGATCCTGAGCTATAGCAAGAAGGAATGACATAATTATACATCTTTTCAAAATGATGTATAGCGTTTCTGTATCTGTTAGGTTCGAAGAATACACAATTTCCCAGTGGTGAGTACTCCTCTGTTTGGATTGGTCCAAAGAACCCATTTAAGCAGATTAAGTCAGAGTACAGTGAAAAAAGGCTCTCTGGATCAGTCTGAAGTGTTCACCTAGCAGGCCGTAGTCTTCAAACAATTTGGTGTCAGAAGTGGGTTTACAATGTTATTCTAGAATAATTCCCTTTTACCTAGTGATCCAAACATGAGCTCTTGAAGTGAAGAAATGTGTTCCCAATTTGAGAGGGTCTAGGGGGACATCGAGTCTAACCGTGCTCCCAGTTTGGTAGGGTCTAGTCTAACTGTCTAGAGGGGTCAAACAAATGATTCTGTGGATTACAAAGAGATTACCAAGATATTTATAATGAAAAGCATACTTAAATTCCTGCTATCTAAAATGTTAATTTTCTGCCAGTAACACAAGTTTTCTTTTATTATGCATGTACAGCCCAGTGTCATTAGCATATAAATGAATATTGCTGCCACTTACACTTGAGTCCATAATATTTATGGAAATAGACAATAAAATGGGACCTACAATAGATCCCTGTGGAACACCCTTCGTCATCTGCTGAAAATAGGTTGCCACATCTCAACACATTGAGATCTGTCTGCTAAATACTCCTCAGACTATTTACATGTAGAGGCATGAACTGAGAGGTGACTTTATTTAGCAGCAGGGAATGAACAGCTGCGTCAGAGGTCTTTGATAAGTCAATGCAAAAGGCGACACAATGCAGACGTGATATGATTTACAACCAGAGAGAAGGTGGAGTGGAGGGTGCTTTATATTCTTTTAGCACATTTTACAACATTATACTACTATGGCTTTATATATGCTTTAGTTGATTTTTTTCTATTTCCTTTCTAATGAGCTATAAACTGCAGAACATCATTAAAAATATATTATTTCCATGGTCAATAGAACAATGTGTGGTTTAGAAAACCCTGCACTACAGACCTGCAGGCTCGTCTGTGATCCTATCTCATGCCAGTCATTTAATGACAGTTCCCAGAATCCCATTACTCCTCTTCCATTTCCATCTGTACAGCTAAGAAAACACGTCAGAAGCTAGGAAGCACTTTTCCAAGATAGACAGAATTATTACTTTTGAAAGGGAGGATTAGACAGCAACTACAGTTACAAATTAGCATATTTTGTCTCGAGTGATGTTAGCATCAGGCCATTTTTAGGGGGCTAAAGCTTTGATATTCAGTCACCTCAAATGAAATCAAAGCAAACTGAGGTTCATTGCCCCCTAAAAGCCTTGGGTGCACAACAGGATTTTTGAAGTGGTATAAGGTCATGGATGGGAAGATGGAGTCAGCATGGTATGTACAGACTGCAAAGCGAGGTGGAGGTGATGGAGGCTACCCTACATATGACGCACATGTTGTCGACTTATATGAATCTCCATTTCATCTTAAATGTGCTGTAGTATTGAACATGTACTAGTGTCAGAATGTAGCTGCTGCCTCATTTAAGGCTGAATTTAAAAAAACATTGTAGAGGTTCTTACACAGCTATTTTTCTTTATCTACCTCCTGTGTTTACTTTTCATGCTCAGTTTTCATTTGCCATTGATAGGACTTCAGGTTGAGTCTCTGACCAGTGTCAAAGATATATGACATCTTACGGCCACCGTAGAGACTCCTTCATGTTTGGAAGGGAGAGGCTGTGAAAAGAGTCTTCAGTTGGTTGCAATATGGAAACTAAACCGCTAGATGTCGCTGGAAACTACATACTACATGTGCCTTTAACTGCAGCATATGACACAGTAAATCATACCATACTTATCTCCCAGTTTCCTGGTTCAAATCATACCTAAACTAATAGATTTCACTTTGTTTCCCTTGGTAAACACAATTATTCTACGAGTAATGTTACACAAGGAGTCCCCCAGGGATCAGTGCTTGGTCCTCTTCTTTTTACAGTATATATGTGACCCCACCAGGGAAAACCAGGCCAAAGTCACTGGGCAATTTACTGAGATATTGTATCAATATCGTGCCACTCACGTTAGCGACAAAACTTAGCCACCCGATATTATTGCTGTAAATGAAAGATAATAGTCTCAGATATCTATCGTGGAACTGGAACAAGTAGACTCTTTCACATATTTGGGATGCAGAGTAACAAAAGCTGGAGACTGTGCTAGTGAAGTGAAGACAATAATGGCCATGGGCATGTTGGTGATCGTCAAATTGGCAAAGATGTGGAAAAGCAAGTCAATTAGCACCAACACCAAACTAAGACTGATGAAAGCCTTGGTCTGGCCAGTAGCTACATGCGAATGTGAAGCCTGGACAGTGAAGAAAGAGGAAGAAAGACATATTCAGGCGTTTGAGAACAAGTGCATCAGGAAGTTGCTGAAGATCTCATGGATGAAGATGATGACCACTGAGCAAGTCTATGAGATGCTAGAACTCAAAAGGAGTAACTGATGCACATTAAATCCCACAAGTTACGTTACTTTGGTCATGTGATGAGGCATGCACATGAGAGCATTGAAGGAAATGTTATGACTGGACTTGTGGAGGGAGTCAGAAGACGTGGAAGACCAAGAATAACCTGGATGGATAACATCAAGACGTGGACTGGATTATCAGGTGCTAACCTGCTACAAGCAACCAGAGACGGATGGCATTGGAGAGAAGTGACTCGTCTGTGCAGCCTACCATCACGAAGCGATGACGGCGTATGACATAACATGACATATCTATCGTGGTACATATTTTGATCAAAAACAAAACTTAAATTCACAAAAAAGTTGTTTTGAAAAAAAACAAATTTTGGGAAAAAAAGTCTTTGGGCTGGTTTTTCCTGGCGGGGTCACACATACTTCCTCAGATTATCCGCCATCATGGACTTGATACTCAAATCTATGTCAGCGCCAAAAATACATCTATCCTTCAACAACCTCAGACAATGGATGAGGTGTAAATTCTTAAAATTAAACACTGATAGATCTGAGGTTCTACACATTGGCCATAAGAGTGAGGTTGCAAACTTTACTGACTTTACTGTTAAATTAGATGTTTTAATGGTAAAAACGTCCAGTGTAGTCTGCTATTTAGGGATTTAGAAGTGCTGTTTGATTCTGTCCTCTCTTTTGCACCTCACATCAGGTCCCTGGTCAAAACAGCCTTTTTCCAACTATGTAATATTGCTCATCTTTGCCCATTGCTCATAAAAGACTGAAACTCTGGTCCATTCTTTCATATCATTCTTATTGGCCTTCTTAACAAAACCATACAGTCTTCAATATGTCCAAAAACTCTGCTGCCAGATTAATCTCTCACTCCACAAAATCAGCTCATATCTGCCTGATCCTGTTTCAGCTACACTGTCTTACTGCTCCACTTCACATTCAGTTTAAACTCCTGCTATTAACTTACAAATCTCTCCATGGTCTTGTTCCAGCCTACATAACCGAGCTCCTCCATCCTTACTGCCCTTCCTGAACACTTAGTTCATTTAGTTCTGGTCTGTTGAATGTGCCCAAGTTCTAACTGGTCACTGTGGGCGGCAGATCGTTTAATGTCATGGCCCCTAAACTATGGGAACTCCTTACCTCAGTCACTCAGAGACTGTCCCACTCTATAATTCCCAATTTATTCTCAATCCCAAATAGATCCCAATTTATTCTCTCTACATTTTCATTCTTCTGCTCTATCTTTATTTTTATTTTTTATTGTTTTCCCCTCTTTTTATGTGAAGCATTATAAAATAACAGGGGTGCTCCATAGGCCTTTGATGCCAGACAACTCTGGCATGTGGTACAGAGCAATCAACACACCACAGTGGCCCAGTTAACCTCTATAATGAATACAGCAGCAATGAGGAAAGTGTCAGGGATTGAGAGAACACTGTTTTGTCAGAATATTATGACCACCTTTACCATGCATCTCCATAAGTAATCAGTCTAAAACACTACATGAGCACTTGATTGACAAATCAACATTGTTGTCTACTCTGGATTAGTAGTAGTCTGGCATTTTATTTATATAAAATAGAAGAATATGAAGCTAGGTTTTGTATGTATACTTGCCTTTAGGAAGTTAAGTACGGCAGCACTGGAGTGCACTTGTACTTTTATTAGATTGCATTTAAATGAATTGGGAATGTAATGTATACTGCTTTATGTTGGAATATTAGACATAATAATCTTGTGTATGTTAATGTCATTGGACATCAGCATCAGATTTAGAAGGTTAAATGTAATGAGTGTCAGATTATTAACTTTTTTATCTAATAATCTCCTTGCACACAAACAGGCTTTGTCATGCTTACTTGCTGGCAGCTTGGAGAATGTCAGTGGTTTTTTTAGAGTTTGTAGTAAAATAGATTTGCTGGATGACTGGGTGTGAGTGGTGAGAGATGCTTTATCAGATATTCTCTGAATATGTGAATATCGTGTTCAACAGAAGGCTGTGTCTCACCCCAGAGTCGAGAAATTTTTCCATTGGTGGCTATACCCTTTAAAACCACATGTATCATATTTGATACATAGTTTTGTCTCGAAGACCTCTTCAGTGTCATCAGTGTGATAACAAAATATATATTTTTATATAATTGTACCAGATTTTCCCACCCATTAATTGACTCTCCCTATACCTGCACTTGTCCCTATTTCTAGGAGGGTCTTCAAATGGATAGACTTTCCATGTCTGCATGGGTTTCCTTTGAGGTCTCCAGGTTCTTCCCACAGTTTCACAGAATGCAACAGTAGGATGTGTTGTGCTGTATTTTTCTAAGGAAATTCTGCCAAAGAGTATTTTTTTTAGAGTGTAGCTTCTACTTTCAGCATTCAGCTGATTTGAACATGTTGAATACATGTATTTGAGTACTTGTCCCAGTGTAGACAGAAAACATTACACTCTTCCAATAAACCAATATCCAAACCGAGCACTTGGATAGTGTTTACATTCATTGCAGTGTTTTATATACAAACTACTTTACCTTGTAGAAGATTCCTGTTTATATCCACACATAAAAGTGCAGCATTATAATCCAGCATATACACTCCAAACCATTTACAAGTATTCTGTGTTGCCGTTTTGTGTTTTTGTTTGCAGTAAGAACTGCATCTTCCCACGAACACAAGATCCTTCTTATCCTGTAACCCAGACATCTGTAGGTCAAGTCATTGAGAGCACAGTCTGGTGATTTTTCTGTTTAAAAACATCTCAAACTGAACTACTCAAATTGCTTTAAAAATGGTGTTTTTGAGCAGAGACATCACCAAACCATGCTGGGGTGAGTTTCCTGAACAACAACGGAGTCTAGCATTGAAGTAACATAGTATGATGCATTGTTCATCATCTGAACTACAACTGTTTCCCAAAGCTGTCATACCTTGTTTGCACAACAGTAGTCTGAACCACATTGGTTTGAACCACCATAATCTGAACTACAATGTTTCCAGATGTGTTCAGCTTAACTTTCAAAGTGGGAAACTTTCAAAAACTCACAAATTTTCAAGTCATTTATATACACTTAATAGTGTGGTATAATGGCGTATTGGGATAGGCTTGTGTGAAGGATGCTCCAAGTAATAGAGTGAATTTGTATTCGACAGGTTTGAAACTCACATACGTTTGGTTTATTCCTTTAAATATATAATTATTACAAAACTCTTGGTGATTAAGAACAGAAACATCCAAGTACTGTAAAGATTCCTCTGTTGTCTCTTCTGTGAGAGAACACCTGCTACTTGTTCTGCATTAGGTTATGTAAGCTCTTGTGGTTGTGGTCAGATTATCCTTCAACTATATCTTACGTAAATTATGACGTAGTCTCATGAGAACTAAGCTTCTAACTCAGCTTGAGATCTGTGGTTGGAATCGGGCAGCTCCATGGCACAGTTTGTGAATTTTAATTGGAACTAGTAGGGAAACACCCTTGTCACTTAACGATGGATCGGACCAATGTACCAACGTAGTTACCTCAGTAGTTCCAACCCTATCCACTGCAACTGCATCCAACTATGTAAGCAGTTACCAAATGGACCCCTGGACAAAAACTCTTCAGGACTAGAGTTTGAGGGTATTACCCATCAAATGTTTTTAATGATCATATGATTGTAGTGTTTCTATCAGCATCAGACTGAAACTAACACAGAGTTTGAAGATAGAACTTTGGATGGAACTTGACCGCAGTGGAACCAAACATGCGATATGACCACACCGGTGTGATCGTGGACTTTTGAGGGTTAAAACCCCCAATTAACAGCCTAGAGATTCTCCACTGTAGCAGCAAACCTGGCTGATTTCCTAAAATCAGATTATATTGCTACGTTCTTGCCAATACTAGAGCAGTATTCAAATTCAGTCACATGTATGATGATTGTGTGTATTTTTAGATCAGATTTGAGTCTGATGGGAGTAAAACCAGCTTGTTGGATTGGTGTAAATGTGTACATAGATGTGAAGTTGTGTGAGAGAGATTTGACTTTTCAACAGACATCACTGCTTGTTTATAGTTATGACTATTACAAGATATGACTGTGCTAGTGTATGTGTGTGTGCGCGGGTGGACACTGACAGATGGCCTGCACTGCAGTACGCAGCGTAGAGTCCCTTTGCGGTTTAGGTGGATGCTACTGTAGCACCCCCACTTCCCTCCTGATGAAAAGACCTTTTAGTTTGGTCAGAAAGGCCCCAGAGAGCCCTCCGTCACAACACACACTATCGACCACTCCCCCCTCCATCCATCCTGATGTGGTGACAAAAATGACTGTCTATCCATGAAAGGAAGGAAGCATCTTCCCCATCCACACCAGCCCCCTCCCCACCCTAATAACTCTCCATGGGGTCAGTTAGGCTGAGCAGTTTTCTCAACTGCATGATTTAATTCAGTACGGACAGTTAACATGGCTTAAATGTACTAAAACAATGACCTAGGAACATCAAACGTCTCACATTAATTACAGCTCATAAGTACTCTGTACTGCTGAAATGATGAACCTGTGATCCAAAAAGAAAGTGAAACATTTCAAATGAAAATTTACTTTTTTTAAAAAACCCATTATAAAGAAAAAGCTCAACATGGCCTAATGTACTTAAACATTGACCTAGGAACATCATACTTATTTCTGCTCCTAAGTAGTCTCTACTGTTGAAATGATGAAAGTGTGATCCAAAAGGAAAGTAAGATGTTTTAAATGAAATTTTACCTTTTCATCCCCATTTAAACCAATTGTAAGGAAAAAGCTTAATATGGCTTAATGTACTAAAACGTTGACCTAGGATCATCAAACTTTTCTCACTTATTTCTGCTCATAAGTACTCTCTACTGTTGAAATGATGAATCTGTTATTCAAAAGGAAAGTAATACATCAAATTTTACATTTTTATCCCAATTTGAACCCATTATAAATGTAAAGCTTAATGTGGCTTAATGTACTTAAACAATGACCTAGGAACGTCAAACTTCTCTCACTTATTTTGGCTCATAAGTACTCTCTAGTGCTGAATCTGTGATCCAAAAGGAAAGTCATACATTAAACATAAAATTTTGTTCTGTAATCCTATTTAAACCCATTATAATGAAAAAGCTCAACACAAAATTTAGCACTTTCCTTCTAAATCACAGGTCCATCATTTCAGCAGTAGAGAGTGATTATGTGCACTAATAAGTAAGAGAAGATTTGTGTTCCTGGCTCATTGTTTAAGTACATTAAACCATGTTTAGCCATCCTTATTAAGATGCTCACAGCTCACAAGGAAACATTTTCAGATGGCATACAGCCTTCTGAGATATCAGGAGTGACCCCCATAATGAAACGCTTTTAAACTAGGGTCCTACTAAATTTATGGGAGATGTTTCTTAATTTCACATATCTAGTCTCTAAAATATTACAGATTTTATACATTTTATAAGAACAGTGCTGGACAAGCAGTTGTTAATCTGCATAAAAGTGAAAATTGTATTTTATTTGTTTTTTGGATGGCTTGCGCAGCAAAGATGTTTATTATGAGTGCAGTTTTGAACCCTACCAACAGTATCTTCATTACAGTTTTATTCATACTGTATATTGGCTTTTCCCAACAAAACAATCAGCAAAGTACAGTCAACAAAACAGCAGTGTCCCAGCCGGTATGGGGAAATCTCCCAAGTCTATGGTCTAGGGTAAGTCGACTTGTCCAGGAAGTCTAGTAAGTGTCCAGTGGAAGTGCAGTAGCGAACATCAGTCCAGAGGGGATCGCCAGATGAGTGCATGTATGGAGGGAGAGGGCAAAAGTTTTACTTAAAAAAAAAAAAAAAAAAAAAAAAAAGTCAAGGCTGGTGCCCACTCCTAACACAAACCAGGCAGGGTCGTTTACATGTGCTTACATCTACCTCTGGGCCAGATACCAGTACACAAATCCGACATGTAAACGCTAATTTGAGTTGTATCAAAGGAGATTCCTGGGAGAAATCAGTCAGGGAGAAAGCTTAAAGTAGACTTCTGCAAGTGTTGGCAGCTACGTTATCGGCTAAAAGAGTCAATGTACGATCAGCTGAAGTGATGAAAATTGTAATTTACACCCCGCGAAGGTTCACAGTTGAGCAAGTCATTGCAAAATGTTGCAAAAAAAGTGTTAAAAGTGCTGTAAATCTCTGCAGAAACACCCACTTGATACATACTACTCTGATTGCACTGCACAGTTGGGTTTTCTCCATTTGATTTATGGTTAGTAATTTGTTCTTGTACTAGATAAAAACTAAAAAAAGAAACTGAATCATCTATAGGATTTTTTTCCCTCTCTATGTTGTCCAATCCTAGTAGCAGGTGGCTTGGCCACTACATCTCACCATCCCCCTTGTAGAAGATCCGGGCCTGCAAATCTCCCCCTTTGGGGCATGATCCGATTGGCTCGGCCTGGATACGAGTTTTTCAGGCAGCTCTCCAGAGGCTTTGAATTCACCTTCAGGGCTGGCGATGTAGGACAGCATAAAAATATATATAAATAAATAAAAGAAAGTGCATGCTTCCCTCCTCTTGCTCTCTCTCTCTCTCTCTCTCTTTTTTCTTTCTCCAGGGAGAGTGTGAGAGCCCTAAAGGCAAAGGGAGAGAAGGGAAAAAGCTCTAAAGCAGAGTGCCGAAATCCTTCAGCCTGTAAGAGAGAGAAAAGGTCTTGTCACTGCCATGAATGTCTTGTCAAGTCCCTGTAGAGACGTACTGCCAGAATAGGACTCTTTGGAGCTGATAAACATGAATCTATTGGCATCATGATTAATGCTAGGTGTGGGCTAAAGGGGTATAACGCCCACCAGCATTGAGCTGTGAAGCTGTATCCTCTGCTCCATCCAGTACTTTTGGGATGAGTTGGTAAAGAGGTGATGGTGGTGATCGTCCAACATCCCGTCCTCAATAAGGATCTGTCTCAATACCTAGTGAGCTCTCTGCATAAACAGCATTTTTTTTATCACAGTATGCACCCCCGAGAAGAAGGCTGTCTCCAATTCTCAGCTGCCTGAGATACCTTATTTTGAATGAATATCAAGAGACCATTCCTCAGTCGTTAAGGCAATCCCACAATGCAATGCGGATACAAGGGGAGCCAGCTGCAGGGCAAGCAGTGATATGCTTTTTAAATTATTTTTACATTTAATTAAACTAAAATTGCTATAAAAACTGCAAGAGCAGAACTATGGAGGCAATTTTGACCACTGAGGTGAGTAAACAAGTGATGTTATCGCTGTCTAGAGCACCTCATTTATCTGTCTTTTAAGAGTAGATGGTTGGAACACTGACACTGTCTAGTTAGGCAGCTCACTAGGTATTGAGAACTTAAGATTTTTGTTGCTGAATGTCGTCAAATCCTCACAACAATGCTTCAAAATATAGCAGAAAGACTTTCCTGGACAGTAGAGATGGTTAACTCCAAAAAAGATGGAATAAACTCTTTTTTTAACCTTTATTTCAGAAGAAGCGGTGCATGAGCAGGTGTCCCAATACTTTTATCTCTGTGGCTTTAAGGAAGTGATTGCTACATGATGTTGCTCGTATTGCCTGTGCAGCAACTTTAGAGGAAAATCGAATTTAGGGCTTGTTTTAGCTTCGTCATCAGGACAGTTTAGAGGGGTGAAGTGACCGTCGATCATTTTAGTGCATCTCAGGAGGTAGAAGTTATTTTAAAATCAAAGGCTTTGGAAGGTATTCCTCAGGGTTCCCTTCTGGACTTAAAAAAAGATCCTGGACGGAAATAATGGAATGGTTCTGGTTTGGGAATTACTGGATCCTGGATGCAAAAATAAGGCTTTTATTCCAGTGTTAGGCTTGTGTGGAAGCCAACCTGAAGTGATGTAATCACTGCATGGCTCAGTTGGGGGACGGCTGCACCTTACTTCACATTGTTGCACTTCCACCTTTAAAGCAATATGATGAAATGATGTGACATGATGGGGGAAGGGGGAGCATTGGGTGTTTACACACTGACAGAACACACCTGAGCTCAAGTCTTCTGGGATTTTGAACAAAGACGCTCACTGTAGATTTTAGGTCAACCCTTACAACCATACAAATGGTCTTTTTTAGAGAGCCTGCTGATACAACACATATCAGTTATGAGGGTTTTGATATAATATATTGTGATATACACTGTCATATCAGAATATTATGAGCACCCCTGGTTTGGAATGAACTCGGCCGGTGATTCCTGACACCTGACTGGCTGCTCCCGTGTTCATTATTACGGTACCACTTGATAAGTCGTTCTTCCCCTCAAGCATCAGTGGTCGATGGAGCACTGTTATGTTGTTGAGAGGCTCAATGAAGTCCATTCTCAGTACCTTCACTACAGCAGCTCAAGAACATCCTACAAAGTGAGTAGTTTCTGAGATGCTGCCTCCACCATGGTCCTACTAGTACCCAATTTTCATGGATATCAATCAGATGTCCTTTTGTCCATGATGATGGTTTTACACTCTGCTACAACTGACTGGTGTGTTCATTTGCAGCAAACCTCGTCATGTGGCATCCACAACATCCCGAGTCCAGTTCATTCCAAACAAGTGGTGGTCATAATCTGTTAGGACCATGTATTGTGATACTGTAAGCAAGGTGATATAATGATCTAATCTTAGAAAATGACTCCAATCTGAGTAAAACACAGTATTACTCACAGTTTACTTTCTAAGCAGTCAGAACATTGGGATCTGCATTTACTTCCAGTTGCATTTCTACAGCACTGTTATAGGTACTCAAAGCATTTTGACATTTGGGACAGAAATTAGTCACCTCTACCACCACCAATGATCAGCATCCACCTGCAGGCAGCCCACTCCAGAACTCTCAGCACACATTAGTTTTTATACAGAGAGGTGAGGACAGACTAAGCCACTTGCAGTCCCTGTTTGGGTTGTCACGATGCCAGAGTTTTGACTTTGCCATCAATATCAAATGTAGTATCAGGTACTCGATACTTAATCAATACTCTTGCTATAAATGCAAAAGAACACTCATCGTTGTCTTTAAAACCAAATATTTATTAAATAGAACATTTAAAACCAAATATTTATTAAATAGACACATTTGTACAATTTAACTAATGTGATGTTATTTTTATTTAATATATTATGTTCATACAGGACTCTTCAGTTAACAAAAAGGTTAAATTGGTGCAACTTACCCGTATTAAAAGTTGTTTTAAAGGAAAAAGTTGTTTTAAAAGATAACTTTTGAAAGTTAGAGTATAGAAGTGCTTGCCAAATTTGAGTATTGAAACTTTTTGATACTTTCCATTCTTGATGGTGTAACATCCAACATCATACTATTATAAGCACTACTTTTTTTTATCAAAAAATTATACTGTTTTTGAGAATTGATGCAAATTGTGATACTCAAGTGTGCTGATTGCATGTCTATGTATAAACAACAGTTAAAAAGCTAGTCCAGCCAAGAAAATTGAGACTAGAAGGATCCTCACTTCTATAACCTGATGGCAAACAGGCTGGTCTACAAAGGTTGTGCTGTCACATCATTGGAAAAGCCTCGATACCTACTTACATGCAAAGTTTGTTGGAGAATAATAGTAAAAAATAAAGCTTTTGAAGTTCTAAACATGTAGCACAGTTTGCACAGGACTAATACTGTCTACACCATACTGACACTGATATTCACAATGTAGGCTGTATTTCTCAGCTATCATCAAATGATCTGAATGATTGCACGTGGCTTTTGATTAATTAGATGTCTAGAAATGCTGGAATGTAACTAACAAGTAGATGAAAACCCTTCTAATTGGTGTATTCTGCAATTTTAACCACACCCACTTTTAACAGTGGGTTAACACTTCTCATCTGCCTTGTGACCAAGAAGGTCGCTGGTTCAATTCTTTGAACCAACAGGGCACAACTGTGCAAGGCACCTAACGCCCATCTGCTCCCACAGTGGCATGGATAGTGCTGCCCACGGCTCTGGGCACATCTCAGCTTGAGTGTTATCAAGTACACTATTATTGTACTCTGCAGCAGTGGAAAAGGCTTCTTCAGTGCCAAATGTAAAGTTTGGTGGTGGAGGAGTGAGTGCCTGAGGCTGTTGTTTCATGGTTTGAGCTACGTAGTAGCTCCGGTTTCCTGGAGGTGTTCTCCTGGAGAGCAGTGTTTTCCTGCTTTTAAACACCCACTTCAACTCAGTAAGGGGTTGCTAATTAGCAGATTAGTTAGATCAAGTGTGCTTGGAGCCGGGAAACGCTAAAATGTGCAGAGATGGGGATGTCTAGAAGCAAGACTTTGCAATTTCAGCATGACTGTGCCCCTGAGTACAAAGCTAGGACCATAACAAGTTTCATTATGGAGGACTTCCTCTCATCTACATCCTGACCCTCTGCCCTGTCCCATCAGATTAACTGGAACAAAGACTTTCTGACTCTTAATCAGAGCCTGACCTCACCAATGTTCATGTGACTGAATGGAAATCGGTTTTTATAGCAATATATTCAGCAATATAGCAGAACGTCTTTCCAGAAGAGGGAAGGGTTTTATAACGGTGAACCAGAGCTCCATGTTAATTCTCATTGTTTCCGGATGTTGAACAAGCACTTATGTATGAATGTGATATTTGTAGGTATGTGTTAAGTATGGCTTGGATTATGTACCAGTAGCAGCTGGTCAGTTGAGGGCGGTATGGTGCCGCCCTTTATGGTAGAAATTTTTCTTTTTTTATTTTCATTATATTTTTTTTAGCAAACATTTTAAAAATGAATTCCTACATATTTTAAGTCTGTATGTGCTAAACATGCACAATAACATGTAATATATAAACAATACAGGGGGGAAATTAACTTCCTGGTTCATTCTCTCTCTCCTGATTGGACAGAAATATTACCCAGAGAAGCAGCAGCCAATCACTGACCTGCTGACACAACATACACTCATAGCAACAGAAGTTCAGTCAATCAGCATCCTTGTATCTGTTCCGTTTCATACATCACCACAGCAGAGTCAGTCAGTGGTTTTACAAACATCTGACATTATTAACATGTAACACATGACTCTAGAAATGTCTAATATTTAGCCTTAGTGTTCCTGCTCACGTCACTGTATATGTTTCTGAACCAGACTCGGCTGATAATCTAATGATACATACTTAACTTTCTATTTTTGCACATTTACATCTAATGACAACTTTTGTTATTAGTCTTCTGATTTTTTAACCCTTTAACATTCTGCTCAACCATTTGGTAGAGCACATTGGAGTCACTTTGTTATTGAAGGTGTTGAAGTTAACACAGTGTGGACATTTATACCATCTCTACCAATCGGTAGAGGTATGTTAGGCTAAGAAACATTCACTAGAGGTCAACTAGAAGTTTCAGTTAATTATGATTTTCATGAACTATTCATCTTTAATGCCAAATAAATAGTGACATTTTCACAGAGCACTGCTATGCTGCAGTTTGTGTTAAATAATATTGAGATGATTGTGACTGAATATGGCTCCAACAGCCCTACCTAGAATATTTTTCTCCACTGATGTACACCAGGGATGTAGGTTTATTTATTTATTTATTTTTTATTTAATGCACTCACAATGTTAAAATACAGCATCATGACCATGTTCTGTCTTTTTGCTGTTTATATATAAAATGGTTCACCAAACTCAGCAATGAAAATGACATTATTACACACAGCATTTCTCACAAAGCCAAGTATTTCATGCAGTATTCTTTCCTTTGAACTAAAATGCCGAAGTGCATAAACTAATCAGCCATAACATTAAAACCAGCTTCTTGTATCTACACACATGGTCCATTTTAGCTCCACTTGTACGTCTACAATTACACACTGTAGTCCATCTGTATACTTTGTAAACAGGACCCCCACAGAGCTGGTATTATTTGGGTGGTGGATTATTCTCAGTGACACTGATGATGTGGTGGTGGTGTGTTAGTGAACAGTTCTACACACTAGCTCATCTGTTAATCTACAGATTGTGTTGGTCATCATTCATTTGTACACACACAATCAGCCTTATAACTCACCTGGCTATGTGTGTTTGATCGACAGGACCTGTCCGCACTACAGTGTGAAGTCTGCATCCTGGTCTTCTCGCTGACAGACAGGCGTAGCTTCCACCGAGTGGCTCAGCTGCGTCTGCTGCTGAGGGAGAGCCATCCAGATACACCCATCATCCTCGTGGGCAACAAGAGTGACCTGGTCCGCTCCCGAGAGATCAGCACAGAGGGTGAGATCTCACACTACAGTACCCATAAATCAACATCTGCTCTGGGTTATTCATCAAGCCTCGTACAGCAGTGCTAACCAACCACACTCAATGTAAATTCAGCAGTCATTAAGACACATTCAGCTACACCCATTGCTGACACAGATGTACAAATACACACACACAAGCTTGTCTAGCACTTGAGAAGTACTGCCAATAGAATAAGACTAAACATGAACCTTTGGGAACCATGCCTAATGCTTGAGGGGTATTGTAACAAGGCGGTGTCCAGGCTTTCGATTGGCTAAACCCTGCAATCAAATGTTGAAGGCTGGCAGCTTTGCCCTCTGATCATTAATCTGATTGCTTGTTTCTTATTGGCTGCATGCCTTTTTTCAAGCGATCCCCTGTTTTGATTGGTCAGCAATAGTCATCAGCTGTGATTGACTTCAGCGGTGACTGGGTTTTTTATTGACTCAGCACTGGATGTTCCTCGCAAAGTCATCTAACAGTTTACCTGTGCAGACTTTACTTCACCGGTAAAATTGAAGTATTTCCGGGGCCACAAGTGGCTCAGCACACTGACACTATGACCAGAGGATCACGAGTTCAAATCCTGATCATGCTGTTTGCCATCAACAGCCGGAGCCCAAGAGAGCAAAAAATTGGCAGTGCTCTCTCTGGGGGGGGTAGATGGTGCTCTCTCTCTCTCTATCACTCTCACACTGCAATGTCCGATGTCTCAGGCATCTACTGATTGGTCCATTCAGAGCTGGGAACCCTGCGCTTTCCTCCGAGCGCGTTGGCTCCCCAGTGATGGTGCATCGACGGTAGTTTGAAAAGAAGCGGTGGCTGCATCACACGCAATGAAGAATGCTTGTGCTTGTCTTCACCCTCCTAGAGTCAGGGACAATGCAAAGTGATGGGGAGAGCCCCCTAGTGGATGGGATGGGTAAAGTGGCTACTAAGACATTGGGGAGAAAATTGGCAGAAATTAAAAAACAAAATAAAATGGGTTTCATAAGGGTTACCCTGCCCTGACTGTTTGACCTAAATCTCCCGTTTCCAGTCTGTAGCCTGTTTTTCCATGAGGTCAGCAGCATTCTGTATGTTTTTTAAGGGTCTATGGCTGTTTGTTCTCTCTTGAATTCTCAAGTTGATTAGTTTTTCTTGAGTCACCAGCCTTAATTTAACCTTAAACTGCCTGGTCGCAGCTCATCTGGTGCAGTTTTCGTAACTTTACTCTAGTTTCTCTCAAGAGCCTGTGTTGTCGTTGCTCCTTTGGCACAGTTTTTATTGAGTGTGCCTCTCTCGTTCTCTAGTCTCACCTCTGGGTGACATTAGAGTGGGATCTTTCTCTCTTTCTCTCTGTTCTTCCACCCATGGTGGACGCTTTCTAGTGTTGGGTGATTGGGTTATTCCATTACTCGTACTGGTGCAGTGTAGGCGTCCAGTGCCCTGTGCCTTCTTAATTGTTTTGTGCCAATTCATCCCCGGTTGCTGCATTTATTTAGTTTTTACCTTTTTTTATTGTTTTATATTGCCGCTTCCACTATCTTTACTTAATGACCATGCAATTTGCGTTCCACTCCTGGCGCTACAACTACCAGGCAGCCATCCACTGGAGTCCATGCCACCAACGCCTTCAGTCCTGGAATTATCTGTCCCATAACTGGTATAAAGAGTTTTGGAGCTGTGGAGCTGTTCTCTGGAATTATGGTGCTCCATCCAGTACTTTTGGCATGAGCTGGGGATGCGGTGGGGTTGTCATTGTCCAACATCCTGACCTCACCAACACTCGTCACTGAATGAATGAATTAAATCCTCACAGCAATGCTCCATAATCTAGTAGAAAGCTTTCCCTGAACAGTAAAGACATTGACAGTAACAAAAACAGGACACACTATTAAATTCCTCAAGAAACATTGACTGAACAGTCCTAATACTGTTGTATATAGTGTTTATCTCCATATAGTAGTGTAATACAAGAACCCAATCCAGTTCACAGAAGGTTGTAGACTCACTCCGGTTTCTCTGAATGCCTCAACTTTTCCACTCTAGTGATCTTGCCGTCTCGAGGGATCGCTGTGCTGAACAGTTTTGGGTTGTCTAACACACTTGATGCAGGCTTGATAATTGGCTGAGCAGAACCAGGTGTGCTCCACTGGGGCGAAAACTAAACTTTGCAGGAAGTCCTCCAGGATTAGGAACTGACAGCTGCTGTCCTTGTTTACCTTGCCTTTAGACCCATCTATTGATTATTCATTCTACTGTCTCAGCAACACTTTATAGGACTGTACCTCTGCAATCGTTTTGAAACTCGGCAAGTTACTCAGCAAGTTACATCTGAAATAGGTCACAATAAGAGACTGTCCTGGTACTGCTTGGTAGATAGTTTACCAATTTTGTGTATGTTCATGTGGTGTCAGGAATGTATTGGATGATGGCACGTCAAGAACTTGGCCTAACATGGAGCTCGCCTGAAGTTACTTGGGTAGCCATTTGAGGGGAACTCCATAGCTTAAAAAGTTTACAAGCACTGAAAGACCCAGATCACACCAGAACCATAAGGTTCCAAGTGCCGTCAAGTTGATTCTGACTCCTGGCAACAGTATGGATGGTGAACAACCAGTCTTCTGTTTGAATCTTCAGATTTCTTAATGGCTTCTTCATGATTACAGTGATGGTATCCATCCATCTTGTTGCTGGTCCTCTTCCTGTTTTACCAGCATAACTGTCTTCTCAAGTGAACTGGTTCTTCTAATGTGTCCAATATAAGAGATCTTCAGTTTTGGTTTTCTGGACTTCTAGTGAAAGGTGAGCTTTGATTTTGCCTCGAATCCATTTATCTGGGTATCACTATTCTTCCTGTCCTACTTCCTATCATCCATAAAGAACCACAGAGAAGACCACAGTCTGGACAGTTTGTGTTTGTTTGAAGAAACAAATCATTACATTTGAAGATCTTCTCCAGTTTCTTCATCCTTGTTCTGCTGAGTGTCAGTCTGGTTCTGCTGGATCTATGTTTGTTATTGATTGATCCAACTAGACAAAAGCTGTCCACCACTTCAGCATTTTCTCCAATGACAGTAAAGTTAGTGGTCTTTACTTTTGTTATATTACTTTTGTTTTGGGCGGCACGGTGGCTTAGTGGTTAGCACGTTTGCCTCTCAGCGCTGAGGCCTTGGGTTCGAGTCCGCATCTGAGCGGAGTTTCTATGTTCTCCCCGTGTCTGCGTGGGTTTCCTCCGGGGACTCCGGTTTCCTCACACAGTCCAAAAACATGGAGGTCAGGTGGATTGGCTACTCTAAAATTACCCTGGTGTGTATATCTGTGTATGTATGTATGCCCAGATATAGTTGGCACTCTGTCCTGGGTGATTCCCCCTAGTGCTCGATGCAGTCCTCCAGGTGGACGGTCGCTTCCGGTTGAGAGTACGCTGTGCGCGATTGGCTGCCGCTTCTCACCGGTGTGTGTGGTTGAGTGTGTGTAAATGGAGTGTGTTGATTGTAAAGCGTCCTTGGGTTTGAGAAAGGCGCTATATAAGTGTAACATTCATTCATTCATTCAAGAGTTTTGTCTTCTATCTCATATCTCCTAGAATGGATCATTGCCATTCACTCTAAAAAAAACAAAAAACAAAAAGACATTTCTCACTGCAACACGATGGACATGAACTCGGGGCTCATGTTCGAGCTGGTGCTGGTTCCCATGAACCAGCAAACCTTTGAAGAATGGACTCCACTGGGTTGGAGCCAAAAGGCTACATATCTGATTGTTGGCATTCCTTAATCCAGAAACAGAAGACTGAGGACGACATTGTGTAAATCACTGCAGAACTTTTTGTAACCATCCAGAATCAAAACAGTGTACATGCTGTGTTCAGGCGCTGATTGAGCGTATGTTCCAGATGGTTGATTAGTAAACACAACTTCACTTTGTTGTGCCTGTTTGGAGATCCGCCCACAAGACAAAATGTAAACACTGCGAAATATCCACCAGAATGAATGCATCAGTTATTAAAGAACCTTATTAAAGAAGGTATTGGTTAGTGCAGCATCTTGTAAACACGTACACTATGTGTCCAAATGTTTGTGGACACCCTTTGTAATGGATGCCTTCAGCTTCACTAGGTAATGATGCAGATGTACAAATGCACACACACTGTGTTTAGGCCCTGTAGAGAAGTACTGCTAATGGAATAGGACTAAACGTGAACCTACGGGCACCATGTCTAATGCCAGGTGTGGGTTAGAGGGTGCAGCACTGAGCTGTGGAGCAGTTTTCTGCTCCATCCAGTACATTGGGTCTGAAGTGGAGGTAATAATCACCCAACATCCTGCTCTCGCTAATCAAATCTTCATGGCAATGCACCAACATCTAGCAGAAAGTCTTCCCTGGGCAGTAGAGACTCCAAAAAGGATAAACTCTTTAACACCATTAAAGAAGAGACAATGAATGTCCCAATACCTTCCATACAGTGTATATTAAAGCCATACTTTGCTTGCCAGCCTGGTCACTGGCAGCAGTAACAAACTTACCCGAGATCATCACGTACAAATTTGCAAAGCTTGCCTGAATGCAACACAAACACTGTGAGAAGATAAATGGAGACTAATTAGTAACTGCAGTCCCACAAGACCCACGTGCTTGTGTTAAATATGACATGGCAAGTCTCGAGACCGTTTAAACGGGCTGTCAGAAGTCCTTCAGGTTGGTCCTCTCTTCCCCCGAGGGCTCATATTCCCTCCGTTTGCTCTCTTTCTGTTGTCTTTGGGGTATTTGTCTGTGTGCTCTGGATTATCTTTCACACACAGTGTGCTGGTGTTACTATCTTAATGTGTGTGTGAGTGTGTTTGTCTTGTGCGTCTGCCAGCCAGCCACACACACACACACACCTCTCCTTTGGATGGTGTGGGTACCCATCTTACACTGTATGTTTGTGCGACTGTGATAAGGAGAGACCGAGAGGGACATAAGCCGCAGTGTGTTTTAATCACTCTAGAACCTGGTGTGGGAGCTTTCGGTGTGCTGGTGCTGATAATGGTAAAGCTGCAGTCATACGGAGAGGAGGAACATGTCAGCTGTATGCTGCAGCATGTTTAAAAATACCAAAAACAAGAGTCTAGACATCGCTGAGGCTTGCACAAGGGGTGGGTGTGGTATGCCGAGAGAGCAGAGAGGACAGAGGGGGGTTATCCGCCTACCGCTGCCCTCAGCACATTCTCTCCTACTGTAATGTGGCCATAGATATGGAAATTACAGAAACCATCTACCTTCTTTATTTCAGCTTCTCCATGCCACTTTCTACAGATCAGGATATTTGATATGCATATTGCTTTTAGGTTAGAATGGGACACAATGACCAAAGGGAAGAGATTTGTTATTTTTATCTCTGGAAGGAAAGACATCATGGGCAGAAGAAGTTTTCCTTGCACTGGAGCCGAGAATCTAAGTGGGCTTATGTGGTTTCTGTCACTGTGACTTACTGCTGTCTATAAAACTACTGCAGCTACTGTTCTTGGCAGCACACTTTTCTCCACTTCTATAGACAACATAGCTTCCATTACCTGTTAACTACATTAGGCTCATAGCATATCCTGGCTGATCAGCTGCATTTGGGGCAGGGCTGTGACAGTAACCGCATTACCGCAGTACCACAGCCATATGATGCCTACCATGTGGGGTTTTATATGAGAGTGAGGTGTGGTCTTGTGAGAGTGAGAGAAGAGGTTGAGAGCATGGCCCAGTAGAGCAAGGTATGGCTGTGTGAGGGCGAGGCATGGCAGAGCGAGGCGTGGTTGTGTGAGGGCGAGGCATGGCAGAGCGAGGCGTGGCTGTGTGAGGGCGAGGCGTTGTTGCGTGAGGGCGAGGCGTTGTTGCGTGAGGGCGAGGCATGGCTGCGTGAGGGCGAGGCGTGGTTGCGTGAGGGCGAGGCGTGGCAGAGCGAGGCGTGGTTGCGTGAGGGCGAGGCGTGGCAGAGCGAGGCGTGGTTGCGTGAGGGCGAGGCGTGGCAGAGCGAGGCGTGGCTGCGTGAGGGCGAGGCGTGGCAGAGCGAGGCGTGGCTGTGTGAGGGTGAGGTGTGTTTGTGTGAGGCGTGTCCATGTGAGAGCAGGGCATGGTAACGTACGGCATAGCCATGTGAAAGCGAGGCATGGCCATGTGAGATCAAGACATGGCAGTGTGAGGTCACGGCGTGGCTTTTTGAGCGAGGCAGTGAGGTGTGGTGAGGCTTGGTTCACCTGTCTGTGTGACTCGAGGCAGTCTGTTGAAGGCTAGTGAGGTAGTGATGGACTTTCAAACTACACGTTCTGTTTTGATCCCCTGACCTTTGTTTACCACCAGCATCCTGCTAACACCATCTGACCCTGGATTCAGGACAGAACAATCTCTACACAACTAAGAGCTTCATAGTTTACTCAGCTCACCACATGGCTTCTCTATTTCAATAAACGTCCGGATACACAGTATATTAGCTTCAACACAGCAATAAATCTTCAGTTCAGTGGGGATGGAGCCTCTCTTCTTTATGATAACACTGTGGGCTATTTTATAACTCTGCCCTATCTGCATGCCTGCGTGATGAATACAGCCAATCTATCTCTCTCCTTCTTTCTGGCCTAGTAAGTGTACCCCTCCCACCTCGTCCTCTCTTGTTCTTTCCCTCCGGCTGTGTCATTCCACAGCTGAGGTGTCGGGGGACTCGCTCACTGTCCCGCTGAATCAGACGCTGATCAGTATCCAAACCTCCCCCTTCTCTCCCTCCTCCATTCACAGCTCCATCATATCATTCTCACCTCTCCTCTGCTTCACTTAGGCCCATTCAATTAACTTGGCTGTCCGAGACTAAGCTGGAAAGAGGATTGTCTAACTCAATATGCACACAAATTGCTCGCTCACTGCATCTCTATCTCTGCCTCTCATCCACAGGCTCACATGGACACAGGCTTTTAAATCAGATCAGTAAAGTTTTATTGCTTCGTATCAAATCAGTGAAGCTTCCTTGTCAACGGAATACAAAGCATTTAAATTAATTGAGGTGATAATGGCCTGTTGCAGAGGTTCTCGAGCAGGTCCAGTGTTTTCCTATTCAGCAATGGCTTTAGGTTAAGTGCTGGAGCAGAGAAGACACAATATACAGGGCAAGGGGACCGCCTGGACAAGGACTGAGACCAGTTGTAATACAAGCTAAACACCATGAAGAGGGTTACCAGTTTATATACCAGGACTGAGAGTATTCCCAGCCGAAATCTGTTACTACGTTCTGACAGTAGTACCTAGTAAAATGGTGCTCCTAATGCCAGTGCCAAGAATCCACTGCAACCTAATTACAAAAACAGTAAGAGCCAGGGCATTGGCAAGAGCCTGGCACTACAATACGCATCTTACAGTGGTTACAATTCAGTACGTTTACTAGTGCATCTCCAGTCATTAGAATACAGTGTAAATAAACATTTGTGTTCAGAATTTAATTAAAAAACAATCTTTTTTACATTCGTATAAAAAGAGCTTCTCAGAGTGTCAGTGTCTCTCTGAAGCCAAAATGGTAATAGGATCACCAATTCCACCATTGTTGTGCAGAAAGATAGTGCAGCAATACCAGAATGGTGTTACCCAGCGTAAAATATCCGGACCAGAGAGGACAAGGATAACCCAAGTTGTTATCAACACTCTGTTCAGAAGCCTGCATCACTGATGGTATGGGGTTGCATGAGTGCTTGTGACATGGGCAGCTTGCATGTCTGGAAAGGCACCATTAATGCAG
>BRDA01002003.1:9085-23134 GCA_036984385.1 Crenuchus spilurus
TCTCACTAATACAGGGTTGCCAGATCCTCTAATACTCCATCACACATCAGCTACTAACACGTCTGTTTTACCAGTTTTACTAACATCAGTCTCACAGATACAGGGTTGCCAGATTCCCAAAAATCTCCTACCGTTTTTGTAACAGAAAGTCACACTACAGGAAACTAGCCCAAAATCTAAAGTGACACACATTTCAATGAGCTTTGAAATGAAATCTTCTTCAAATCTTACTTTTTCATTCAAGTTCTTCTTTTATTTAGTGCAAAAACCCTGCAAACCGCCAACTCAGAAGTTTTACTGTATTTTTGATGTTGGTGGTGAAGGCAACGTATATACACATAAATGTGTGTCTGCTAGCTGTTTCAGGGACAGATTGGTTCACATTACAGATACAGATCACCTACATTTGTGAATGTGAACCATCAAGACAGTTAAATCTGATCTGAGCAAAAAAATCAGATTTGAGCAACGTGACTCGTAATGTGAACGTATCCAAAATCAGGAGTGAGCAGTGCCTCATTTACACAGAACATGCCTCCTTGTTCATCATACACGTCTTAGAAAGGCATCAGTCACACGTATCTAAAGACCACTGAGGTCTTAAAATATGACCTACAATTAACTATGATCCTCTTTGGGACCTTCAGAGTTTTTAGTTTTAGAAACTGAACAGATGTTTTATCCTTTGAGCAATCTAAAGTTTCCTTGAATTATATTTGGCTTAGACTTTTGGAGGGTGATTTTCTTTCTGCTCTTTTCTTTCATGTCTTCAGGGAATCGAGTAGTAGCAGTAAGATTCTAATGGATCCGACCAGAGATGCAACAAAGCCGTATGTGGGTTTGGCCTTCAAACTGGAGGTGAGGCAAAGTGATGCCACAGCAAGTAGTGTTCAGGAAAAGCAGCAAGTAGTGTTTAGGAAAACACTTTTATGTGAGTCTCAGCAATGAGTAAATTAAAAAAGGAATATTAATTCTTTTTAGTTTAAATTACTTTAATTTTGGGGCCTAAACCTAAGAACTAAGGCACTGCCACTATGATCTGAGGATCGCGAGTTGGAATCCTGATCTTGCTGCATGCCATCAATGTCAGAGCCTCGAGAGAGCAGAATTGGCCGTGCTCTCTTTTCGGATGGGCAAGATGGTGCACTCTCTCCAGCACTATAAGCAATGTCAGTTGACTCAGGCATCTGCCGGGCGATCCATCAGAACTGGGAATCTGCGCTTTCCTCCTAGCTGGCTGGCGATGATGTATTGCCAGCAGTTCTGACAAAAAGGGGCTTGACGTCACTGGTATCGGAGGAGGCCTGTGCTTGTCTGCCCTCCCAAGAGAGTCAGGGACATTGTAAGTTATAGTGATAGGGAAAGTTGATAAAAGGGGCGGGGTTAATTGGCCACTAAAATACACTGGGGAGAAAATAAAGGGTTAAAATAATTTTTAAAAATAGCATTGATTACATTGACCAATCACAACAGTCCTAGTCTGCTGTTAGCTAATTGATCATCTGTAGGCTACGTGATGATTATACTCGGCATGTTCGATTTGTGTGTGTTTCTCTTATTCAAGGCTGGACGTTTCGGTCAGCTGACCTACGTGCGTGTGTACCAGGGCTGCCTGAAAAAGGGAGAGTACATCTATAACACACGCACAGGAAAGAAGGTGCGAGTACAGAGACTTGTACGTCTGCATGCAGACCAGATGGAGGTGAGTGTGTCTGTATTTTAGAGATGGCTAATTTAGTAGTCATAGTTCTTTGTATGTGTGCTGATGTAATATTTGACTTTCCCTCTGGGATTAATCTACCTACTACCTGATCTATCTACCTTCCTTCCTAGTGTCAATACAGTCCATAATAAAGGCATCACATTGGCTATATTTCATTTTGTAGTGATACTGCAGCAGCTGTAGACTTGTGGAGGATAGATTAGTGATACAGCAAGTTATCCCTGGCATTTTAAGGACCAGCAAATCCCTCCACTTAACCCTCTGGAGTCGGCTCTCCCACCAGCGGCATATTAACAAAATTCCGCATAACAGCTTATATAACTTGGCGAGATTTGATCCAAGAAACAAAACTAAACATACCCCAGAAACGCTAAAGGTCTATTTTTCAAATATATATACCTTACAAAGTATGTTTTTTAGATTCTTGTGAGAGGAGCTTAAATAAGCAGAGGCACGTCTGTGACAGCAAGGCAGACCAGCTGCGCATATTTTCCTGCCAACAGATGCGCGCTGTCATCTGTATGATAATGATATGGTAATTCCGGACATTCCGTTGGTGAGTTCCAGTGGCCAGGCATCTGTGGAATGTTGACAAACAAGCTGAGGTGGTCCTGAACAATAGACCTGTCCAGATTGTTCACACCTGTCTCATAAATATTCAGTATACGCTTAGTGACTGAGGAAAACGGAGTGTCGCCTCACATTTCTTAAGCTTTACAAATAAAACCGCATACAATTTCTGAAGACTGTAATCAGTATTGTGAAGCAGATACACGAGCGCATCTGAAAATAGGTTTTTGGAAAGTAAGGTTACAGCAGATTTAATACAAATATAGGTTTATGACACTCTTAGTGTTTTGATGCTGTTGTTGCTGAATTTGTGCTGAACAAAAGCCTGTGTAACACTTTGGAAAACAATAAGACTCCAGAGGGTTAATACAACATTTTCTAGAGGACACATTGTTTGGTCTTAAAGGAAGATGTACGTTTAATGTTAATGTAGATATTTGTGCTTACACGAACATATCAGCATATTATGAACTTCCCTGGTTTGGAATTAACTCTGCCCACGACGTCGCAGATGCCACATGACGGGGTTTGATGCATATATAAATAAACGAGTCAGGTGCAGCAGAGTGTAAAACTATCCTCATGGCTAAAGGACGCAATTTCAGTGATGTTATCATTGCCTTTATTACAGGGTGCTGTTATCACCATGTCACGTAACATCTGTCAACGTCCCGAGTTCATTCCAAGCCAGGCGTGGTCATAATATTCTAAAATGCCCACGTATAAGCTTCATGGTTTCACCAAAAAGCAAAAGAAGCAAACGTTGACCCCCAAACATAAAGTAGAACATTTAGTAAATTAGATGTCCTGCTTTGTGTGTTTTCCCTTGTCCCTGTAGGATGTGGACGAGGTATATGCAGGGGATATCTGTGCGCTGTTTGGAATCGACTGTGCCAGTGGAGACACCTTTACAGCTCGCACAAGTGCCAACCTATCCATGGTACTCACACACATCTGACTTTGAGCTGAGAAGCAGTTTATACAGTAGTCAGTCACTTAAGTCATTCTTCCATCCAGCCGTTCTTAACTGAGTGTTTGTGTTAAACAGGAATCCATCCATGTCCCCGAACCCGTCGTCTCCATGTCTATAAAACCCACCAACAAGGTAGGCCCAGCAGTTAAGCCTGCACAGCTGACGTATGAGTAATAACAGAAATGTGCAGCTTTTAACCACTTACCTTTGTCTCCACTGGTCCCTTCAGATTGATATAGACAAGTTCTCCAAAGGCATCGGTCGCTTCACCAGGGAGGACCCCACATTCAGGGTGCATTTTGACAACGAGAGCAAGGAGATGGTTATCTCAGGAATGGGGGAGCTACACCTGGAAATCTACTCACAGGTATATCATGAATAAGGTGACGTGGTGATGTTATCGCTGTGATAAATGACTGTGGGTATAAGTGTGTGAGGGTTATTATCTGTACTTATTTAATAGTGAACAATAGTGAAAAGTAAAGTCATATTTAGGCTAATATCATTTCAGTTAGCTGTTTGTTTCTGTGCGGTTATTAATGTTTATTATTAGCAGGTGTGGTCATTGTGTTGGGTTTGTCTGATTATATCAGAAATATATACTTGAATAACGGAAGTCTCTCTCTCTCTCTCTCTCGACTGTCTCTCTCTCTCTCTCGCTCTTTCTCTCTCTCTTGATCGACTGTCTTTTTCTCTCTTTCTGTATGTCTTTTTCTGTTTCTGTAACTCTCCCTCCCTCTTTTTCTCTCTCTTTCTGTCTCTCTCTCTCCCTCTTTGTCTATCAGAGAAACTATCAGCAGTAAAAATGCCTGTAAGCACTTTTTTTGCCTTAATCTTATTTTGGTCTGAAATCAAAAATTCATTGACAGTTACTGTGTTTTTGTTTGTAGAGGATGGAGAGGGAGTATAACTGCCCCTGTGTGATGGGAAAGCCTAATGTTGCATTCAGGGAGACGGTGACCAGCCCTGTACCGTAAGTACTGCTCTGCTACTGGTTAAACTCTGTGCATGCCTCTTTTGTTAGTCTTGCATTACACTCCGTTCTCCATTTGATTTTATATCAGTAGTACAGAAGGAAAGAGTCTGCGCAAAACTTTAAAAACTTGAACATGAGCAGAGGTGTTGACACTATGATCAGAGGATCACGAGTTCGCATCCCGTCATGCTGCTTCCCATCAATAAACGGGAAAATTAATTGTGGTATGTTTAGGTGGGTAGATGGCGCTCTCTCCCCATCACTACCACGAAATGTCTACTGGATTAGCAGATCCATCAGAACTGGGGATCCTGCGCTTTCCTCCGAGCGCGTTGACTGCCCAGCGACCATGTATCAGGACTTCATATGCATCGGAGGAGGCTTCTGCTAGCCTGCACTGATTTTGAGTCAGGGACATTACAAGTGATTAGGAGAGTCCTTGCAGATGGGTGACTGCCATTACATTGGAGGGGAAAATGGGTCAAAAATAAAAAGAATTATATTATTACGTATTAAATATTAGCAGGTGGAGTACTTGTGCATATAAGTACTTCTTATTTTTTAACATTTACAATAGTAATAAACATCAAATACAGTCATATCAGAATATTATGGTTTGGAGTGAACTCTCAGGATGTCACAGGTGCCACGTGACTGTATGCTGCACGTATAAATAAGAGAGCACACCAGTCAGCTGTAGCAGAGTGTCACGCCATCGTCAGATCAAACAAAGTACCACAGTGGACCACTTAACCTCTATAATAAACACAGAAGCAATGGGGAAAGTGTCAGGGATCACCTTTG
Source organism: Crenuchus spilurus (assembly GCA_036984385.1). NCBI lineage: Eukaryota > Metazoa > Chordata > Actinopteri > Characiformes > Crenuchidae > Crenuchus > Crenuchus spilurus. The sequence continues at coordinate 14,132 of BRDA01002003.1, forward strand.
CCCAAATACTCCAAGCCGTGGGTGGTTATTCCCACTCTTAAGTAGGTAGACATCATAATATAATACTGTGTATAAGGAAAGGCCAATGCAAACGCGTCCACTAAAGTTTAAATGTACGTCCTTAGTAACTGATATACTGCTGAGGATATCCACTGTTTTGCCTTCTCTTAAAGGGACAGTGTACTCAGAGTACGCAGTAGAGTGTCATTCACTGTATTTATGTATGTAGGCTACAGGACATAGATTTGAATTCTGTTTTGTGGTTTCTAGGTTTGATTTCACCCACAAGAAGCAGTCGGGGGGGTCGGGGCAGTATGGTAAAGTGATCGGGGTCCTTGAACCCCTGGATTCAGAAAATTTCATCAAGGTTGAATTTGAAGACCGGACCGTTGGGACCAACGTACCCAAACAGTTTATACCCGCTGTTGAAAAAGTAAGTCATTCATTTTAAAATATAACTTAAAACGTTATTCTCAGTGTGATGCGAGTATGACATTTAGGGGTCATTTAGCGAGACTCTTATTGTGGTATTGTGTTTTTGGTAGAATAGCAGTGTAATACACAGTTATATCAGAATGATAATATGGTACTGGGTGAAGGTGGTAGCATCCCTGAAACTTTACAATAGGACTTGTGTGACTGCTGAAATGTTTAGCTCAAATGTATGGGTTCTAAAGGGTTTACAAACATTCAAGCACCCCAGTAAAGCCACTGTGGAAATGGTAAAAAGAGTATGTAGCTACAGCAACAGCCATGGCAGTAAAAAGGGTTTTTGTTGTTCTTTTTTCAGAATGTTAACAGATAATAAAAAAGCTGTACATAAATTTAAGCTACATATAGTTTATTTAGGCGCTGCACAAATAATAAAGGCATTCGTTGATTGTGTAAACCCATCATGGCTCAGCGGGCTAAGACACTGACACTATGACCAGAGGATCGCAAGTTTAAAACCCGGTAACGCTGTTCACCATCGACAGCCGTGGTCTCGCCTCCTCACTTTCACAATATAATATCTGCTTGCTCAGGCATCTACTGATTGGTCCATCGGAGCTCGGGATCCTGCGCTTTCCTCCTAGCTTGTTGGCTCCGCAGTGATGGTGTATCAGTGGTAGTTTGAAAAGAGGCAGTGGCCGTATCACACGTAGTGGAGGAGACTTGTGCTTGACTTCACCCTCCTAGAGTCCACATTGCAAAGTGATGGGGATGGGATGGGTTAATTGACTACTACTATATTGTATACTGGGAGGGGAAAAATGGGCAAATACTGGAAATAAAATTGAGAACCCATCATTGGAAAATTCAAGACGAACAGAAACCATGTTTACCTTTTGACCATACATGAGTCTGTTGTGAGATGCCGAACATCGTGGAAAGGTTCTGACGTACTTCTGGTGTGAAACTGAACTAATGTACTGATTTCCATGCAATTTGTCTTTGTTCAAGTCTCCGTTTGGTTCGTCATTGTACAGTATTTTTATTTGAGGCCACCTTTGTGCTTTTAGATGCTTTAAATAACTGCTGGTTCCTTATGTCTCAAATAGTGATCAAAAGGCTATTGTGCTGTGACTGTAAGCCGGAGTGTCATTTACAGTAAGAGATAAGAAAAGTACATCTTACAATGTAGTGACTGAATCTCAGTAGACTGCACAAGGTATTAGATGAGGTTAAATATGCAGAGGCTTCTGGGTAGGATTAGATCAGGGCTGACAGTCCTAGCCTTTGATGGTTGATTGGGGGTGTTGGAATAGAAATGAAAGTACTGGATTTTACAGAGCTCACTATTAATGACCTGTTCAGATATGAATGAATTAATGTCCCTAAACTTTTCTTTTGCTCCTTGTTCTCACACTTCCCCTCTCTCTCTCTTCCCTCTGCAGGGCTTCAGGGATGCCTGTGAGAAAGGGCCTCTGACAGGTCATAAGATATCCGGTGTGCGTTTCGTGTTGGAGGATGGTGCACACCACTTGGTCGACTCCAATGAGATCTCCTTCATTCGAGCAGGAGAGGGCGCTATGAAACAAGGTTAGTATGTAGCTCTATTGTAGAGGAGAGCAGACAAACTGGTTCAGGTATCATTTGTTTATCTTGTATTCCCAATAAAAGTGTCATCTTTACACTGTCAGATTGATTTTTCACATGGTGCATGCCCAACAAAAGCCTCTCTGCAGCCTCCACCTCGCAGGGTTAGCACACTGTTCTGACTAAACCCATCACAGTAGTAATACACAGATTTGATCCAATGTTCTTTGTCTTATGTTCTTAAAGTTCTTGTTTTCTCTTTACATAGCTATGGAGAGTGCTAGCGCAGTCATTCTGGAACCGGTCATGTCTGTGGAAATAGTCGCCCCCGTTGAATTCCAGGGGACAATCATTGCTGGGATCAACCGTCGACATGGTGTCATCACTGGACAGGATGGTGCGGAGGGATATTTCACACTGTATGCTGATGTAAGTTGTAGCTTTACTGGGATATTGAATGGGGAACTGGAAACTAGCATAGCTAACTGTAGAGAACTTTACTATGATTTTTTGGTGATAGGAATTGGAAGTTGCAACATCTACGCAAAGCACAATGCCAATTTATTTACTTTCTTAAATGCCCAGAGAAACTGGAGTTCTCTATGCACATTCATATCAGAATATGATCATCTCCTTGTATCTACACTCAGATCGTAATATTCTGATATGACTGTGTTGATAGTTGCTATGGATTAGGTATAATAATGGATAATTCATAGCAGTAACTCAGTAAAGTGCAGTCAGCAAATGAGGTGTCATCAGGGTTTAGGCAATAGCACATGAGTAGGAATGTGTTTTTTCTAGAATTTAGGATGGAGGAAGATTAGAGTCCCGAGAGATGAGTAGCCAGTGAAAATGGGAGCTTTATTTTTATTTACATACGGCTGTCTTCCAGGTTCCTCTCAACGACATGTTTGGGTATTCCACAGAGCTGCGCTCCAACACCGAGGTAGGCCAGCCATATTAATTAAAACACCCTGAATGTGATGGTGCTCTGTGTGTTATCAGTGTTTCTATTAAACACTCATTTATATACACAGTCATATCCAAATATTATGACCACCTACCTAATAGTGGGAATAACCACCTTTGGCTCAGATGGCACTAGCGAGACATTGTGGCAAGCAGTGTATTAGGTGTCCAGAGACACTTATGTCCATTCCAACTCCAGCAGAACACTGAGGTCCTCAGATTGTGTGGTTGTGGATGATCACAGTGAACCTGCTGATTCAGGTACTCCTACATCTGTTCCAGTAGATTGAGATCGGGTGAGTTAGCAGGGCAGGACACCAAAAACACTGTCACGCTCCTGAAACCATTCATGTGCCACCCTGTGAGATGGGTTGGTTGGCATCCTGTTGGGTACCGTTACCACTGGGGAAGAATGTCAACATATCTTGCTTGGATTGACGGGTACCCACTGGCTTTTAGTGGTCTAAGATCATGCCAGGAAAACATCTCCCAGACATGTTCACCACCCTGCATTTGGCCAACAGTTGTCTCTTGGATGCAGTACAGACCTGGATTGGTCCAAGAATGCAAATCTGGAACATTCCACAAAGTTAGTGGTTTTTGAGATGCTTCCAACTTTAGCCTGGTACCCTATTATGGCATTAAATGTCCATTCCAAACTTTTATGATGGTCATAAAATTCTGATATGACAGTTTAATGACATGTCTATTAATGTACAATTTCGTACACCTTTTAATCACATCTGGAAAGAACCCAGAGCTGATATAGACAGGAATACTGTAGCTCCAAGTGTTTACAAACATCAGTATGCCAGCCTAGATGCTATCTTCCCTGGTTGGTGCATGTTTGCTAAGCAACAGCTGTACTAATTTGTTGTAGGAAGTTGTTTTTTGACAGATGTGAACTGTAATTGAATAACGTATGGACATTAATGTGTGTTTTTGTCCCGTAGGGAAAAGGAGAGTACACTATGGAGTATAGCAGGTATCAGCCCTGCTTGCCAAGTGTCCAAGAGGAGCTGATTAATAAGCATCTAGAGGCTACAGGCCAACTACCTGCAAAGAAGGGCAAATGGAAGAACTAAATACAATGCACAAATCCTCTTAATAGTTCAGTCATAAATAATTCTGTGTATATTTTATGCTCTCGCTGCTATTGAGACATTTTGTTTGGGTTCAAAAGACAGCTTTGGGCATGTACAGTGATGGGTTTGTACTATGTACAGCATATACGTGTCAATAATAATTAAATGATATCAGCCATCTTATGTCTCTGTACTCATTTAAAGAAAGAAAAATGTTGGTTTGTTAGTGTTTGTACAGTTTTTGGAGGCCTCTGAGCCTTTTGTCAGTATGATTTTATAAAAAAAAATGTTAATACTTTTTGCCAATTTTTTCCCCTTCCCAATGTGGTAGTAGTCAATTAACCCATCCCATCCACTAGGGGGCTCTCCTCATCACTTTTCACTGTCCCTGACTCTAGGAGCTACCGCTGATACTCTGTCACTGGGGAGACGCACTTGGAGGAAAGCGCAGGGTTCCCAGCTCTGAATGGACCAATCAGTAGACGCCTGAGCCAGCAGACATTGCAATGTGAGAGTGATAGGGAGAGAGAGAGCACTGCCAATTTTTCTCTCTCGGGCCCCGGCTGTTGATGCCAAACAGCATGACTGGGATTCGAACTCGCGATCCTCTGGTCATAGTGTCAGCGTCTTAGCCACTCAGGACCCCTTATTCAAATGTTAAAGGCAGTAAGTAAATAGAGCAATAAAGATACACTCCTATCGTGCACACTTTTACTGTCACAAGAAGGCAGCTGGCTCTTCCCATGTTCTCCCCGTTTCTTCCAGCCATCCAAAAAACAGAGGTCAGGTGTTCAAATGTCAGATTGTGGGGGTTGAATATGTTTGATTGCAACTACACGACTGTTTTGATGTATAACCTTAGCTAGCATGAACAGAGTAACAAGCTAGCCTCTGGTGACAGATTAACTTACCTAGCTAACCTACTGGTATTACTTAATCATTTGAATATTACAGTCCTTAACTAACAAAAATATAAAGATAACTTACCCTGCAGTGCAGGAGCAGGACTGGTCCACAAGGGTGTGCTGGTTGCATTTGAGGTAGAGGTCGTGGGGTTTCTCAGATTTAGCTTGAGAATTGTCTCCATTACGTATCATAATATTTTGAATATATCCCTCCACTGCATATTATAACCCCTTTTGCCTTGATCTGGAGGATATCGTGCAGGTATTACTCCAAAACGAGTCACTAACACGCACTGGTATATAAGCTATCCCTGTCATGGCATGCACTAATACTCCATCAGCTACAGAAAGCTTGACAGGCGTAGCAACAGTAACTAAGGGGGCGGGGCTTTTGCGAAAGGTCAGTTGAGCACTCTAAATTATGTGCGTGCAATGGCTTGGCGTCCTGTCCTAGCCTTGGCTCTGCGCCTGGTGAGGGTGTAGAGGACTAAACGTGACCCTGATCAGGATTAAGTGGATATAATGAAGGGTGGAAGGCTGCTGTGATGTGTATGAGAGGCGAGCAGGAGCTTGGAGAGGGGATCACAGGCTGCACAAAAAAATGACTGACATGTTGAAAACCACTGGTGTAAACAATGTATTATGGTCAGTTACATCCATGGAAATGGCATCTTGTGTTAAGAAGCTTAGTGTTACTCATTTGAAAACAATTCTCAGACTCCCTTTATATCATATTAGTATATTATGACCACCTCTGGTTTCGAAAGATTTCAGCTCATGGCTTGATGTGGCGATCCGTATAGAGATTAACTGGTCCACTGTGGTATGCTCTGTATCACTAATTCCAGCAGTTATTCCCCTCTGGTACCAATGGTCCCTGGGGCATGCTGTTGGTAGGCACTCCCAATGTCCCAACCTTCACCCGGTACCCTATTATCATGCACTTTTGTACGTTGTGCCCTTTGGCCACGACGATGGCTTTACACCCTTACACATGCAGTAAAACCTGTCACTTGGTCTGTGACATCCCAAGCCAAGTTCACTCCAAACCATGGGTGGTCAAAATATTCCGATATGACTGTATAATCAAATATTTAACTTCCATGTTAAATACCTATATAGGAACTTCACGACACATGCATTGAATAACATTTTTAATAAGCAATCATTAATGCATCATTGAATAAAGCATTGTTCCTAAGTCATTGAACTGATAAGCTAGATGTCTAATTAAGAATAAAAATTTAGTTTTAAATGCTTAACCTTTTAACATTCTGCTCAACCGTTTGGTAGAGCACATTTAAATCACTATATCTTATTGAAGAAGGTGTTGAACTTAACACAATGTGATTGTACCATCTCTACCAATCGGTAGAGGTATGGTAGGATAAAAAAATGTCCACTAGAGGTCACTACAAATACAACATTTTCTTGATTGAATTTAAAAAGTGAACAAAATTAGCATGTTATTGTACAGTATTTATATTTTATGCTCTGATTTTATCATAAAGTGCCATCATTGTATTTTTAAAGTGTACATATAAAAAAACATTGTTTAATTATTACCCCCACCACCTGCCCTAAAATAACAATAATTACATTTCTTCTCTCTTAGTGAGGATGTTAAAGGGTTAAGTGTATGTGTCATGAAGTCCCTATAAAAGGTATAAGTAAAAGCGCCAACACTTCCAATAAATGTTTTTTGGGCAAAATTCATGGAGTCACTCTGCAGTGGCATTTTGGCAGCAATTCAGTTTCTAACACTTTCACACCTTTTGCTGGAGACCAGGACACCTGCAGCTTCCAGCGAATAATCTCCTGCAAAGTAGATAGTTATATGATAGTGCCTATATGATGCATATAATTATACCTTTATGTACTTAATTAGAATCATACATGTAAAATATCTTATGCCAAAACATTAGAGCTTCACATAGGGCCCACCCCTCTCTCTTACCACCGGCAGCCACACAATCCTATTGTTTCAGTCCTACAGATACACCCTATGGTTGCTGTGGCCGTTTATGAGCTGATCAACAACCAGCTACCCTTACCATCTACGGTTACTCATTAAGTCTATCACATGAGAACCCAAACCACACACTGCATTACTAGCTCTTCACAGGGGTCATCAGGTAGGCTCCTTCCCTCATCAGTGTTTCGCTGAATTAAGCCCACAACACCTTCAGAAGACTCAACAGTGAAGTCTGGCATCCCAGATCCACCCCCCTCCAAGCTAGCTCTACTTACCCTTAACAAACGTAAAAATCCTAATCAGTTTAAATCATTCAATTGTGGTCCAAAAATAAATTTGTTCTTACCTGGGAAATCATGTCATGAAGTAGAACCAGATACTCGAACCTCAGCTGGTCATCTTGAGTCTCCTGAAATGTTGAAAATAGAGATTTGTGGTTGTCAAGTTTGTCAAAACAAGCTAAAAAAAACTTTTGTCAAAGCTAAATTAAAAAATACTTATTTTCTATTTTGCTCTGCTTACTTCGGAAAATATATTACACAGTCATTTCAGAATATTATGACCCCAGGTTTTGAATAAACTCAGCCCAGGACGTCACAGATGCCACATAACAGGGTTTTCTGCACTTATTAATAGGCGAGCACACCAGTCAGTTGTAGCAGAGTGTAAAACCATCATCATGGGCAAAGGATGTGATGTGACTGATGTCCAAAAGGGCATAATAGGGTACCGGATGAAGGTAGAAGGTAGTAGCATCTCTGAAATCACAAACTTTGTTTTAGAGACACTAGTGAAGGTGTACTGAGAACGGGCTTCTTGTGCATCGAGTTCCTCCCAACGGCACAACATTGGCGCACTACGGACCACTGATGCCTAAGGGGAACAACTCTAAGCAACACCCCACAGTGGACCAGTTAACCTCGATAATGAACACAGGAGCAACAAGCAAAGTCGGGGATCATCACTGAGCAAACCCTCTGAGCCAAGGGTGGTTATTCCCACTATTAGGTAGGTGGTCATAATATTCTTATGTCTGTGTAAGTCACAGCAAAATCTCACCTGACACCTAACCAGGGACAAAAAAAACTTCTGCCTACCAACTGAGTGACCTTGGCCACCTGAGCCAAGTTGTAGAGTGTGTTCTCATTGGACTCGTTCAGCATAATGAAGCTAGAGGCCGCCCATGCCAAGGTCCAGAAAGGTTTCATCTCTGGATCCATGTGACCATAACTGTCTAGAGAGAGAAACAACAGACTGAGGCTGCTGCCGCTATGGCAGAAGTAAAGTGACAGATCATTCTAGCAAGATCTGACTTAACCATATGACTTGGATTTCAATAAATGTGTTGGAAGGTCTGAGGTCATACCTGGTATGTCCTTTGCAGATATTGCACTATTTGAAGAACTGTAGCGCTGGTAAAAGTCCTGCTCCTTAGTGGAGACGTTGAGCTGAGGTAAACCATCCCAGGAGCTGTGGACCTGTGGTGGACTCTGTGTCTCCCCTCTGGGATAGAGGATCTCCACTGAGCAGTGCCCCTCGGAGCTCTACAAGGAATACACAAAATACACAGTTGTACCATTGCTCAAATTTAAATTTTAAATCATATTTAATTAATTCTTTATTTAAAATGAGGACATAACTAGTGCAGTCACCTAAAACGCTAGCTTTTGTATCACACTTTATAAAATGTTTGAAGTTTTTTACTAGTTTATTAGCAATTAAAAAAAAAAAAAATCAATATAGCAACCATTGACAAAAATGAATTGTGTGTGTACACCTCATAGCAAAAAAAATCCTGTTTAAAAAATACATTTACTACACAGTTAGAAAATAATTAATTCAACAGTAAAGTCCTAATTTTAATGTTTCAGCCCTAATGAACAAGCTTTAATCTAATATGAAACTACAAGAAACTACCAACGTTTAGAGCATGTTCTCTCTAGTGTTAGCCATGTTAGCTATGGCGCTAAACCAATGTGTAGAGAGCGTTTTCCCTGCAGTGTTAGCTATGGCGCTAAACCAATGTGTAGAGAGCGTTTTCCCTGCA